>CAVNYN010227306.1:0-37338 GCA_963692815.1 Nyctanthes arbor-tristis
TCCAAGCGTGTCCTGGTCCTTTGTGACCAGGCACATGATTCTAACTTGACCTTTGCTCGCTAACCAAAATTTGTTATATATATGCCCGGACAAGCCTCATGGTCACATTTGACCCCAAGTACAATAAGCTTGCACTTAGGGCTCAAATATTGAAGGGCCCAATTTCATCAAAACCCCCTCTTGGGTATGCTGGTATTGAAATTGAAATGAGTTTATGAATAATAAAATAATAATAATTTTTATTTTTGGGTAACTAGCGTGTTTAATTTCAAAACGTTATTTATTTTTATGAATAGGTGTGGAAGGTTTGAGATGTATCTAAATCGCAAAACATTGTATCTTCTACCATCACAATCGCCGTTTGAATGGAAATCATGCATATTGATTGCTAACTCTAATGCCTTACTTGGCGACTAAACCCATTAAAAATTATGTTCTTTTTTAGCCCGGTTTTGAAAAGGAAAATAAAAAAGAAATTGGCTACCATAAGGGTTCTTTTTAGACTTCGCTTGAGACCTTGTCGACCACATATTTGACTCTAACTAAACCATCCAGTAATGTTTATTTCAATTTGAAATTTGAGTTACAAATAAAATGGGTTAATTGCATCAAAAGTTAAAAGAAATTTCACTCTACTTGCAAACATGCCCCTAAACTTTAATTTAACAACAATTAGATCATTTGACTTTAATATCTAGCAATCAGATCACTGAACTTTCATTTAGTTGCAATAAAGTCACTCCATTAATACAAATTTTTTACTTTATCACCGAAACAAAGTCTAAGAAATCAAGAAACACAATAACCCAAATCACATATTTTATTGGAGACGAAAAATTAAAGAATAATGTGTTGATTCACAAAAATCTCAACATTCAACATCTATATTGACATAGTAATTCTAAATGATCTTCTACTAACTTTCATATTTGTCAACATATAAACATGAAATAACACGCCTGTAACTTTTAATATATATCATCAATTTCCATTATATAATGCACGTTACTATTTATTGAGTTATAAATTGCAATCAAATCAAGGTTCAGTGATTAAATTGATGATAATCAAAGGTCAGTGACCCTATTGCCATTAAATTAAAGTTTAGTGCTCTAATCACAAGTAAAATACAAATTGAGTAATCTAATTGATTGAATTAAAGTTCAGTGATCTAATTGCAGTTAGACTGAAAGTTGGGCGACGTACAACCCCAAATAAAATTCTTAACTTAATAACTTCAAGATTTTTGGCGAAACCAAATATGAATGCATTAGGCAGCGGTCCACTTCGCAGTCTCCCGCACATGAAAAGGTGGGGCGACATGTATTATATATATATATATATATATCTGTGTGTGTGTATTTTTTTAAAAAAGTAGAGCTTAAAATAATGGAAATTTTTTTCCGAGAAGATGTGCTAAGTGGAGAAAGCAACGAATTTGAGAGTTTCAACATTTTACTAATTTTATTTTTAATTATTCACGTTTTTTCTCAATATTTTTCAGGCCTTTGCACACCACTGAATTGGTTAAAAAGTCAGGATTTCAATGTGTTGGACTGTGCTTTGCACGTTGTATGTTCTAATGAATATATTTTAAATATATAATTCTCATTAGAATATTTTATTACAAAAGCACTTCTCTATAAATAATAGTTCTTATCGATGTTATACATTTTTTACCTTTATCGTCTCATTTGACCAACACTTTTGTTGTATTGAAACTCCGCGTAAAAGCAAAATATATATTTGTCTAATATTTCCATTTTGAATTTTATATGTATTCCCTTCACGAATAGCATTGCATCAATAATCATTTGGATTGTATCACCAAATAATGCGGCTTAGATTTTGCTAGGCTACGAAGACATAAAAATAAATGAGTTAGTATATAAAAAATTGTTAAGATAATAATATAGTGATTCAAATATAAACTAAAAATATAAAGTATTAAAATAAAAGTATTACATCTTCATCCATTAAAATTAATTTTTGAACTTGAATGTGACATTTTGCATTCGTGTAGTTTTTAATGGAACTTTTACAAATGATAGAAAATTAATTTGATGCTCCATTCTTGATCAAACACACTCAATCCCTTTATTAGCATACAATGCTCTTCTTTTTTTAGTTGATGCGGAGAAAGCCATTTCGCTAGAGAACGGGTTAAAACTAAAATTGGATTAATTAAAAGAAAAGTATAAGATGGATTTGTGTTTCAATACTCTTGAATTTATTTGGATCTTGATCATCAATTTATAGTAGGTGAAGTATGCATGAAGAGATGAAATTTGAACGTTGATATGGTGGGCAATAATTACATCACATTAAAATAATTAATTGTAGTATAATCGTATGTAAGTTATAAACTTTTAATATTATTAAATTAAATTAAATATAATAATTATTTTATGACATTCATTTGTCTTGATGATGGAATTAAATGAAATCAAATATTCATGTAATGATTAGTATTTTTTTAAAGTTGCAATGATTAATTTTATAACATTTATGTATATTATACATATTGTAACGTAAATCAATATTAAAACAAAAATACAAAACTAAATCAACATCGTACTAATTTTGTTCATGAATTTTACATATTAAAACATAAATCAATATTCAAATACAAATATATATATCTTTCCATTTCACTAAATTTTTAACCTACAAAATTAGCTTGAATTGAAAATGTAATATATACAATCTTCTTTATTATTGATCTCAAGTCAAAAAGGCATATGCATATATAACATAGTTCTAATATGAAATTAACGAAGAAAAAAGGCCACAATATGCATTAACTAAAAACATTACATGATTATTAACGTCAAGGCCTTATTTGATTTTCACGTGCGTATTAACGTTAAAGCCTTATTTTATACATTTTGGACTGATCGAGACAAAAGTTAATATATCGTTTGTAAATAAAGCAAATCTTATGCTCAAGGATTTTGTGCATGGGGATTCTTGCGCATTCGTTATGTGAGTATTAAAGTTAAGGTCGTATTTTGCACATTTTAAATTGGTTGATACAAAAGAGAACATATCGTTTCTAAATAAAACAAATCTTGTGCTAAAAAATTTTGTATACAGAGATTCTTACACATTTGTTAGTCACAATGAATTGGGGGAAAAAACTTATCATCTAATGACAGAAAAGAATAGTCATTGAGTTCTTTTTCTACTTGAAATTTTGAAATAAAGTGCTAGATGAATCTCTAGTTCAATTCACCTAGCATTGGTATTACGCGATATAATTTAATTGGATCGGATGATTTTAGTGATGCTATACTAAAATGTATGATAAAGATTAGGAACAAAATAGAATAAATTATTTATGTAGTAATATAGTGAGAATGTTGTGAAATAAAGGTAATGGATGATATACGAATTAAAGAAAAAGAGTAAGGGCAAAGGTGGAATCCAAATGCTTTACATGGACTCTACCTTTTATATAGTAGTTGTGATAATAAATAAAACAATGTACTCAAAAAACTATAATAGAAAATTCAAAGAATTAAATTTTCATAAATGAAATTTTGCTATTAATACATTAGAATTGTACCATAGAAGAAAAAGGTAATGAAAAAAATGATTATATCATTTATAAATTTATGAGAAGTCAAGTTATCAAAAAACAATTAAAACCAAAAAGTTAAAAAATTTATTTCATTATAGAATAGGTTAAAAGTGGTTATTAATTGAGTCTTGTAACCAACTTTTTATAGGTTAAGAAAAAAGTCATTTATTAAGATTTTAAATATATGTAATAATTACACTAGTTTTGGTATTACAAGAAAAAGCTAAGGATAAAGTGGGGAAGTAAATATTTTACACACGTTCCTACTTTTATATATCAGTGATAATAAATAAAACAGTGCACTCAAAAAACTATAATAGAAAATTCAAATAACTAAATTTTCATAAATGAAATTTTGCTATTAATACTTTAAAAGTGTACCATAGAAGAAAAAGGTTATGAAAAAAATGATTATATCATTTATAAATTTATGAGAAGTCAAGTTATCAAAAAACAATTAAAACCAAAAAGTTCAAAAATTTATTTCACTATAGAATATGTTAAAAGTGGTTATTAATTGAGTCTTGTAACTAACTTTTCATAGGTTAAGAAAAAAGTCATTTATTAAGATTTTAAATATATGTAATAATTACACTAAGGATAGTTTTGGTATTAAAAGAAAAAGCTAGGGATAAAGTGGAGAAGTGAATGTTTTACATACGTTCTCACTTTTATATATCATTAATATATATATATATGTGTGTGTGTGTATTTTTTAAAAAAAGTAGAGCTTAAAATAATGGAAATTTTTTTCCCGAGAAGATGTGCTAAGTGGAGAAAGCAACGAATTTGAGAGTTTCAACATTTTATTAATTTTATTTTTAATTATTCACGTTTTTTCTCAATATTTTTCAGGTCTTTGCACACCACTGAATTGGTTAAAAAGTCAGGATTTCAAAAAGGAGAAAATAAGTTTATTTATTTATTATTTATTTCCTATCTTCAGCAAATGTGTGTTAGAAAGTATGCATCTTCCGTACTAATTAAAATTGTAATGCCTTTTTTTTTTCTTTCTGTTTTTTCTTTTTTAATTTATTAATAATAAAGCCATATGACTCACTAATTCATTACCTATTGTTGATACATGCAATGCATGCACATTAAACAAACTTCCTTGGCACTATTTTTTTCTCCGAAAACGAATTATTTTAAAATGAATTTTATTAAAAATATAAATTCGGCCGTGGTCCACTGAATTCTATTTCATTAAAGAACCCCCTTAGTCCAAAATAAATTTAAAAAATATATATATAATATGAAAAAAGCAAGTACTAATTGTCAAACACCATTGTTTTGAACCAAAAACATTTACCAAATGTTGTTGGGATAAGTTCTTAGCTCTTTTAACATTTAGGTTTCCAACCATAATGCCTGATTTTGCTCACCCACCCGTGCGCGGGGCACTAGAACTAGTCTAATACCTTTTAAAAACTAGTGTCTAAAATTATTTTCAAACAGATGATTCTTTCATCCATAATTAAAATTTAAAAGAATACAACTAAAAAAAATGTACAAATAATACCTACCAAAATATATGCTGCAGAAGTGCGGCACAAGACAAATTCTTGATTGAATTCTAAAAAGATTGAGGTTCAAAAAACTTGCATTATCAAACATATTATTTTCAATCCCACTGACAAAATAACAAATATTTTTTTCTATTTCATCTTCTCTGCTTTACATTTTCAATTAGCATAAATCATAGGAAAACACTAATTATAATCACAATTTGTTTATGTTATCAGTTATCCTAATCTTGTCTTCTAATTAACATAAACAATCTCCCTTGTTTTCTGTCAATATGTCCTGCTTAGTTTCCTGAAACTCTTCGCTTTCATCAAGAATGGCCGCACAGGATGTCAACTCCTTGGCTCGCTCTGCTTCAAATTCCCAATCTGTAAGGAGCAAAACCACCATCATGGTCACCATACAAGTGGCTTCCGCCGCCAGCAGCCCCAACCACAGCCCCTCAAAATCGAACCCCAAGAAGAACGCTAAGCCTACTGCCACTGGCATTCCCACGAGGTAGAAGCAACCCAAGTTTATATTTGCACCAACTTTAGGCCTCGCTGTGCCCCTTAACACACCACAACCAGTGGTTTGTGGGCAGTTTCCTAACTCACAGAGGCCAAGTATTGGCAGAACAAGTGATGTGTATGCTATAATCTCTTTGTCCTTTGTGAACATGGTGGCCCAACTGTTTCGAACTGATAATGCAAAAAACAGAGCTAAGAATCCCAGTATGAAGCTCCCAGCAAGGCCTACAACAGCGGAGAGTTTGGCTTTTGCCGGCTGGCCGCTGCCCAACTCATTGGCTACTCTGGTGGAGACGCTGAAGCTAAGAGAAGATGGGAATATGTAGATCAATGCTGTCGTTTGAATTAGAATGCCCATTGAAGCAACTGTTGCCTTCGGGTTTACCAATAACCCACAAAGCAAAATCATGATTTCATACCACCACCATTCTAAACAAACTGAAATGCAGCTAGGAATGGCCAAATTCATCAGGGATTTCCAAGCTTTGAAGCACTCCATTGATAGTCCTCCCCAAGTCTTTTTATACACTCCAAACAAAACAATATAGATTATTAACAAAAGTATGAGGTTGAAGTTCGTACAGACACTACTCATTGCCACTCCTTTGATGCCTAAATTAAGGCATGAAACAAGGAGATAATTTATAGGCACGTGAAGAATAATTGACAGGGCTGAACAGAGTGTCAGAGGCAGAGTTATGGATTGTGTCCGAAGGTAAATACGCAATGGATGAAGTAAAGACTGCATGAAAAGATCAGGAAGCGAGTAGAATAAATATTCTTGAGCATTTGTTGCAATGGCTTCATCTTGTCCACAAAAGAGCAGTATCTTTTTCATGTTGAGCCACAAAAGGGTTATCGGAAGTGAAGTGAGAATAAGCAAAAGCACGGTTCTTTGTAAGGTAAGGCCAAGAAGTGTGTATCTTTTGGCACCAAAAGCTTGCCCACAAATGGGTTCCATTCCCATAGCTAAGCCGGAAAGGATAGAGTAGCCAGTGATGTTAGCGAACCCGATGGCCAAAGACCCGCCGGCCAATGCTAGATCTCCTAGGCTACCAAGAAACAGCATGGAAATCATGGAACGAGAGTAAAGAAAAAGGCCTGTAACAATCATCGGAAGGGCTATTTTGGCTATGGAGTAGGCTTCTTGAGCAACAAGAGAAAGGTGGGCAAGTTTGTAAGGTTTCTTGGCTTGGTTTGTGGGTTGTTTACATGTTGGGGTTTTGGGGATCAAAGTAGCGAACATGTCGGATGCAGAGGGCTTTAATTGGCACATTTTTGTGTCTCTGTGAGTGAGAGAGAGAGAGAGAGGGAGAGAGATTGGGGGGTTTGAGAAAGAAAGTGGAGGTGGGTTTTTATAGTGGTTGAGACGGCATTAATATTTACATTCGGATGCATGTAATCTCACATTTTGTAACAACGTGGGTGTCGTTTAGTGGCTGCCGGCGGCAAGGACACTGTGCGGCCATTTTTGTTCAACTAAGATCTTAAAAATAAAAATTGTTTTTTAAAGTCAAATTTCATGTCTAAAAGTTTATGCTTTTAAATTTCAAATACAACGGTTAAACATCGCATGATGTTCGTGATTTTCTCTTCTAAGGTAGATCTATCTCGTGAATGGAAGATTCGAGCAGTCGTAACAAGGAATGAGACATTGACAAGAAGTTATCATTTTGTAAACTTCATTAATAAGACTCTCCTTAAATATATGCAATAAAAGCAAATGAATTCCCATAGCAGCAACTCCAGATGAGATGGCCAATGTCTCCAATTTTTTGGCAAGTTTTGTTGATGATTTTGCTATAGATGTTCTTAATTAATATGTACTAAATGCACGAAATGGTCCATTAGAAGAAAATGACAAAATATCCTTCAATCGGGACCTCTAAAGCATGATAAAAGCTTCTTACAAGATAAGATTTTAGATAAGAAATTAAATTTGACTCATATATGACACGACCTGCATGCCAAAGACATAAATAAAAATTATCGTAATCTCTTAAAATTTTAAATAAGAACGTTCAGCTGTTTAAATATATGTAAAGCTAAAATCTCAAAAAAATTTTTGAAAGACCTGGAGAACATATATTATTCAAATTGTATAGATTATTATTTTTTGAAGTATTGTATAGATTATTATTAGATGAAAATATATATGTATATTCAAATTAAATAATTATATTATGTTGCAAATCGGACCTCATAAAATTTGAGTTTTTATTAACAACTCTTTCTCTATTATATTAGAAAAGTCAAACATAATTCCTACGTTTTTCTGTTGGAAGCTACGGAAAGGACAAAAACTTCCTCTTTGGATGGTTTTAGGTGGGCCCAAATGATGAATAGCCCCGTTTAAGGCCCAACCCGTGTTTGTATCTGATTCACGCACACACAAGTCTAATGGCAAAAATAAGAAAAATATATGAAAACTTAAAAAACAAAAAATGATTTTTTGGTGCCACGTATGCACACAGGCACAATAACAGTATACGAGAGGAAAAAAATTTTACAGTTTAAGATTAATTATTAAGTAGAGTTATATTCCTAATTTATTCACTGCTTAGTTGGCTATACCTACTTGTGAACTTAATCAGGAGAAACAAAAGAATATCTGAGATGGCCTCAACAAATATAGCAGCCCTATGTATTATTTAACTAAATGTAATTTTCTTTGATTAGCCAATTATATGTAAATATTTATATTGTTGAACAGGTTCAAGTTCTACAAATACTATTTGATTTTTCTTTTTTTTTTTTTCTAATGTTTGCTCTTGTATTTCATATTCTTTTCACAATTAATGATTAATTAATAAATTAATTATCTATAAATTAATAATAAAACAACTTAAAGACAAATTGTATTTATTTAATTTAACTTACAAGAACAGGGACTGTACAAATTGTGATTCATCTTATCATATGCTATTTATAATTTTGTTTGATTCTTTTTATTCTTACTCATTATAATTTTACATACCACTAATTTGACCACTGATTTGATAACTGCACAATTATTACTACATATTTCAAATTTCAATTAAATTCTCACCACGCATGTCAACTTCTCATTATAATTTCATTGTCATAATGAGAATCAAACAAGCACAAAATATTCAGGCTAATTATAAATTATTATAATATTCTTTTTCCCCTTGTTTAGAGCAATGGTCAAATGATTGTTACTTAGTCTAAGTCATAACAAATGAAAAACAAACTATCCTAAAACCGGTTTGGCGAATGCTAAGCTTAATTAGTACAAGACACAAATCTTGAATTAAGACAAGGTTCTTTGTATTCCAACATTTTATCATAAATTTTGCGCATAAAATAAATTCTTATTCTTTGTGAAAATAATTTGAGCGTTTAATGGCTGGAATTTGTCCACAACCTAAGAAACCAAGCACAATGTGCACCAAAGACAATGAGCTTGTAAATAGTACCTGTCTTTGGGCAATGGACAAATTTTTAGCAACTGGATCTTAGCAAATGGTGTTGATACGTTAGCATCACATAATTCTTGTAAACACTGATGTTAAATAGGCAAGCGAAACGTGTCATTTCTACACAAGTATCGCATTAGTGATTCAAAAATACTTGTTGTGCAGTGTTGTGCCATATAGAATAAAATCATTTATCATTGTAGTGATGTGTCAACATAACATATAAAACGACGAATTTTTTGATATTAGCACATAATTAATTATTAACAAGGATTGGTCTATGGAATCTAAAAATTTGCAGGCAAATTAACTATGTCCTAATTACAACTTGGTAAGAGAATCATCTAAAAATTCCTCAAAGTTTAGACGATGTCTATCATCTTCAACAAAGATAAGTTGAACAATGACAAAGCCATTTTGAGTTCTTAACTTTTGTGTTGTCTTTCTCCACACAATACATCCATTTTCCCTTTTTGGCCACTAAGAGAAATGACAAACAAAAGGGGTGTGAAACCAATGAATCTTTTCTTTGGGTTCCTCTTCAAGTCCAATTTGCATGCATGTGCAATTAATTAGGGCAAAAATCACGCCTGTTTCAACTCTTCCATATGTCTAAAAGGTTATCTTTTAATCAGTCAAGATTTTCTGCATCCGCATGGGGCAGACATATATTAAGGTATGGAGCATGCTATGCATTTACCAAACAAGATCTTGGCCGTATTTTCTCCTTTAGTATTTGTCATATTTAATCAAACAGTGTATTTATCACTTAATTCCCTCCACTATCGTCTTGTCAGGGAGTGAAAGAAAATGAGTTTACAATTTCATGACAATTTATTTATTTAAGAAATCATTAAGAGAACACTGAATTTCCCCAAGCAAAATACGTGGCTCAGTCAGTTTGGTGCAGGGACATGGCTCCTCGTTACATGCCTACATCCGAAACGTGTCTAAAGATGATGCACAAACATAAATAACGACAACATTTCTACCAGTTGATGGGGATACATTTGATGTACATTGATAGGCACATATCATAAAAGATCCTAATTCCAAGCATATCACGGATCAAGTGCTGAGTATAAAATACAAATGAAGGAAAGAAAGGTCTGTTAATGCTGGGATTTCTCTCACACACGCACAAAGTATCACCAAAACTTCAAACCTTGTTTGGTTTTGGGTTTTTTTTCCCTTTTTTTTTTTTGTGGGGGGTGGGGGAGGTGGTATTGTTTCTGTGAATTTCTTCATGGGTTTCTTTCTTTCAACATCTTGAACACACTCTACTGTTTCTCATTTTCTCATGGTAACATTGATTTATATTAAAGTACAAAGACTAGCACCCACCATTCCACCAACAGGCACTATAACTGCATAAATAATGGCATCAGGTCCAAAGACACATCTTGAATATAAGTATATGAGAACGAGTCGAAGACAGATTGCAGTTGGGTCATAATAGTTATTACAAGATATTTCAGGGCCAACAAAAAAAAAAAAAAACAGAAAGCATGTTACAGTGACAGCAGCAAGGTGTCCAAAACTATAGTAGCAGAAACAAACTAGGTTACAACTCAAAAACGCAAGCAATTGCTATCTATTTTTTTGACTGCAAAGCCTACCAATCGAGCTAGCAGCGCAAAGCAGATGTACATTAATCAAGATCTTCCACGTCTCTCTCTTGCTGAAGGTCATCAACTGCATCATAACAGAAATCACCAGGTAATATTAATGTTTTGGAAAGTAAAAAAAATCAACATATGTAAGCAAACCCTAGCGAAAGAAATATGCTTACTTCTCATACTGCTCTGACAGGGGGATCTCTGTATCACTATATGCGGGACTGTCCGTGACCGCGGGCTTTGTAAGTGGGCTTCCATCACCATCATAACCATCAGGACTGACCCTGTCTTTTTGCTCTCTTTCAGGACTTGGAGTTGAAGCATGACCATAATCTGGATTTCCAATCTCCCCAGGACTGAGTCTACGGACATCCTCACCATCAGGCCCCTCTCTTTGAGTATATGGGCTTTGTCTAGGGCTTTGATCCACGTACCTCGCCTTCCTGGGACTTGGACTATGCCCACGATCATACTTAGAGTCTCTTTCCTTTGGACTGGGGCTTCGTTTGGCTCCATGACCATAATCAGGACTTGCTCGCTCCCTATGGTATGGTCTTGGACTATAGCCATGACCATGACCGTAGTCAGGACTTGCCCTCTCTCTCTTGTAGGGACTAGGAGATCGACGTTTATCATAGCCTTTTCTGGGTGATCTGTCACGAGTTGGGCCTGTGCTATATCCACTTCGCCTCTCATCGTCATCATTCATAGCATATTCAACATTGATAACTCGATCGAACAACTTGCTGCATTTAACAACCAAGCAATTACAAAAATGTATAAGAACAAACCCCCGTTTGCATACTCCTACTTCCCCTTCTTTCCCAAATTGGAATTTGGTCAAACCAATCACATCCACATATTTCAGTGGGTCCACCTGTACTACACAAACCTTAACCATTCAACTCCACTCATTTTCTTTTATTTTACATAAAAATGCATTTTTATTTGAATGCAAATCTATGCTAACACATTAACTACTTGAGCAGAGGAATGCGTACTTTGAAAACTAGATTCACAAAAATTTTTAAGTGAGCTCACCTCATGTTTGTGGCATCCAAAGCTTTAGTTGCGTCCTCTTGTGATTCATACTGAACAAAGGCAAAATTCTTGCGAATCCTTACATTCAGAACTTTTCCATATGGATCAAAATGTTTCTCTAAATCGCTTGTCCTTGTATGGTAGGGATCAAAGTTTATGACAAATAAAGTCTTTGAAGGTCTCATGTTAGATGGAGGTTTTCTGGAAATCTCTGGCCTCCGACTGCCACGTTCTTGCTGGGCACATAACGATGAGACAGAGCATATGAGAAGTAATCCCCATGATATGTTATAGTGAGAAAACTATATATTTATAATCACCTTTGTCCACTCAACACGCAGCCTACGCCCCTTTCTCCCAAATTCAATTCGATCAAGTGCTCTAATTGCATCCTCCGCATCTCTCTCATCCTCCATGTAAACGAAAGCAAAACCTGAAACCCGTAAAGCAACTATCTGTTAATAAATCTGGACATTTTTGTCAACAAATTTAAATCTATTTAAAGACTTGTTTAGTGAAACGATTGCTGCTGCCTTTCGAAGTAATTTTAGGTCTGCAAGTGAGCAAACCATCGACCCTGTCACCTGATAACAAAAAGACCAGCTTCACTATCTAGAAACTACTGACCAGTAGAATCAGTAACAGACCTTGGCCAGTGAACTAAGCGATGTCAAGAAACAACTATTGATATGCGGATGTCTCATGACATAACAAGGTAAAGTGAGTGCCTTCTCCATTTTATTCTGCCGCCTCAGCTTCTAGGTCTGCAAGTTTAACGTGGAAAAACGAAGGCTGGGCAAAAGGTCATGACAAATGAAGGCAATTATGACTTGGGGAAATGTGAGATGGCGATGCCATGGATGATCGAGACTCTTCTAGTAAAAAGGAAGAGGACACTTGTCCCTGCCAGGAAATGAAATGCAGAAGAACCATCCATCAGCCATGAATTGCATGGATCCCCTGCGCCAAAGAATTAATTGAGTATGGGGGTTCACAGACTTAAAAGAAGATATATATTTTTTTTTAAAGAAATCCTGACACCCCACTAAACTCAACAATGAAAGACTGCTGTCATGAACGTTTTTGGGCAGTATTCTTTGCTGAAAGCAGCTCCCTTTTCTGACGGACTGACCCCAAGCTCCAAAGCAACATTTCTTGATATTCAGCATAAGCAGTTTCTTTTCAAGAAATAAAACGTGTATTCACTGGTTGAAGACCTTCCCCAATCTGCTTGATGTTGTGATAAGCAGACCAGAAAATTGAGCAAACCAGTCAGCAATGCTCCGATTGTAACACAATTAACGTGCTCCGGTATCGACTTACATTGGTACATAATGGCAATGAGGCAAACCAAACGCACATGGAGCCATTACTAGTAAAATTTCTAATTTCAAAATTGATGTTTTAGCAGGTAGTATTAACTTTACAGTAATAACAGGTGTCATGTTGCAGTCCCTCAAGAAGCACCAAAAGTACAAATTTCTTAGCCGTTTAATCTAAAAAAGATTACTTGCCTAACTGATTTAGGCAGTTTGACACCCTTGGCAAGCTCAATAAAGAACTAGCTCGGGATGTCCTGCTCCTAACAGAACATGGTCCAGGGCAAAACAGACTTACCAGCCTTCATATCAACCCGATCAACTTTTCCATATCTCCTGAAGAGTCTTTCCAGATCAGACTGCCTAGCACCATACTCAAAGTTTCCACAGAAAATAGGCCTCATTTCGACCTTACACAATTGTGAAAAACCTGCAATGGTAAAGCCAAGAATGTTTACTTTGGTAAGCGACCTCACCAAGATTCAAAGAAATATGCATTCGTTGACAACTTTTGGTCAATTTGACTTTTACCCAGAGCAATATCTCGGAAGCACATTTTTGACTTGAAAATACACCATGCTACAATTAAGCATTAACTCTAATATAATGATACATATAGATGTAAGAGCTCAAAATCTGTATATATGACCAAACTATAAAATGAATAATCATTCAACAGAGTTTTGCTACTAAGATTTAGGCACAAATCCCAAGAAAGATGTATTTTTTTTAAGTTTACAAACCAAGATTTAGGCACAAATCCCAAGAAAGATGTATTTTTTTAAGTTTACAAACCAGCCTATACTACTGCCATTTTTATATTTCACCATATGAGAAAATGCAATTCCATTTTTCCTTCTGGATGCGTAAAAAAGGGCGGCCAGGTGACGGAATTAGTAATTGACGATTATAAATTTACTTCTCATTTTGCTCAGTGAAAAACTTTTCGATTTCATTTCTTACTACTACCACAGATTCTAGAGAATTGGGCCAAAATGAACAAACAATAAAATTAAAAGCGAAAATCCGATCAGAGTCGATAAACATGGTAAAATTAACCTTCAGCTAACCAAACTGTAAACCTCAGAACAAATTCAAATGAAGGACATACAAATAAATCATATTTGTCTCTTAGCACAAAAGGAAAAAAAAAAAAAGCTTCAAATGGTAGATCGAATCGAATGAAATTTAGAGATTGACGAACAAAACTGAAATATGGCGTCTTTACCTTTGGAAATTTTGGAGCCCTAGATAGAGAAAGCTCGATGAGAGAGAAAATATCTATCCAGCACAGTGAAAAGCCAAAAGGACTCAGTCGTTTTTTGATATATATCCCAAAATGGAAGCTCTTCGGGCTGGACCCGTCTTATACGGGCCGACAAAGAATTCTTAAATTGATTGATACAAATAGCACCAAATGCGCTATGTAATGACTGGTAGCCCTCTTCCTTTGGGTTCATATATTTTTGTATTTGTTTTTTTCTTTTTTTTTTTTGGAAGAGTTAAATATACATTTGGTTACTCAACTTACCATTTTATTTATAAATTATCACTAAACCTAAATTTGTTGTCCGTTACTCACTGAACTTATAAACGTGTTACACATTTATCACTAATTTATAAAAGTGTTTCTCATCCATTACTAAGACGGATTCTGTTAGTTACATTTGACAGAGGAGATGACGTGACGTAATGACACAGTGATGTAACTTAACAACTACGCTACATGGCAAGTGAAATATTATCATTTAACTATATAAAGTGTTACCAGTTGGTCACTAATCTTACATTTAAGTTGCTAATCCATCATAAAACTTTAACGTATTACTGATTAGTCAATAAACTTGCCTTTAAGTTACTGAACTATTATTGAATTTTGACGTGTTATCCGTTAGTAACTGGATTTACAAAATAATATCAATGTAAACAAAATAGTAAGTTTAGTGACTAAGTGTATCTTAACTCTTTTTTTGAATATCAATATTTTTGTACTTTCTGTAGAATTATTAGCGTTCTTCCAAATGGATCTCATTAATAACATGAAAGCATAGCTGGAAATTTTATTAACACAAGCCGTGATAAAGGAAAAAAAATATTTGATTGATATGCAAATTAATTTTCTACCTAAAATTTAAAATTTTTTTTTGGCATGCTACTGTCCTTACATAAATTGCATTAGTAATTAATATGTGTGTCTGTATGCACGCATTACAAAAAGTTTTGTAAGACCAAATGGTTGAATATTTTAGAAAAATGAAGTGTTAGAATAAATAAATAAATAAAGATATGAAGTAGTGGTTAGAAATGTTTGATAAATCATTTGATTGAATAAAAGATGCCAAAATATCTCAATTATATTTTGTTGATCCATCGTATATTAATCATCGTTATGGCCATTACTTGAGTATTCCATGACATGATAACGGGACTTCTAGGGGCTGGGGGCATTGTAAGAATTTCCAGTTTTTAATGAAAGAGTAGCTAGGAAGATACTAATTAATTTATTTTGCTATTTAGTCTGTGATTATCAACAGACTTTTATTTCATATGAGAATTACCTGTAACCATGAGACTTACAATTGCTATTTTTCTAAATTAAAGATTTCTGTTGACATTAATTAGTTTTTGGAAATAAGGGTCGTTCTACTTTTATCAACAGTACACAATCATCTTTATTAATCTTTATCTTGCATGCATTCGATAGATTTCCCAATCAAAATATATTCCCATAGAATAAATAGAGATAATTGAATTTGAAAAAAGAAAAGGAAAATTATTGCATGCATGCGCAGCTCTATGTGGCTAACATGCTGATAGTTCCAAAACTAAATTTCTCAAAATGGCCAATAGATCATATAGCAATGTTAGCAAAGTCTGCTTCAACGTTAAAAACAAGTAATTAATTCCAAAAACAATCATATGAAAATAATTGTTGCAGCTTGGAGTTTCAAAATTCAGTTCCTGGGTTTCCGTCATCTCCAAAAGGGCCAAATGCAAGCAAAGATTCCACGAATTCAGTATCATCATCAAGCTGTTAAAAAAATAAAAAATAAATAAATTTTTATTTACATTCTAAACATGATTTTCAGGAGATAATTGTTGTTTGCATAAGTTAAAAAATCAAAATTACATGCCGATATATACCTCCTCAGCATATAGAAAGGTGTTACTTGGCTCAGTAGATGTGCCACATTGTTGAGAATCAATCAAACTACTCCCACCACTTTGATTATACAGCCAAAGAAATTATCGGAAATTAAGATATGATAATTCGCTACTAGCACAAGATATGTAATTAGGTATGGAACAATGTGACAAATAATCAGATCGCTTTAACACTAAATAGAACTTGCCTGGCTGGCAGTTTGCTGGAAGCTCGCCACTGGGAGAGAGCCTTGCCACAGATTCGTACTAGCAGAGAAGTCGAAGTTCATAATAATCTGATCATCTCCATTCTGCTGCACATCAAGGCTCTAATACATAGTAAGTAATTTAGGTCACAGACAGAAAACATTTCAGGTTATTAAGGGAGTGGCAAAATGCTCAAGTTTAAAAAAAGTAAAGAGTTTATAAATGATCAGTACCTTTGGAAGTACTGGTGGTTCAATGTTCATTTGAGTGGGAAAGATAGTTTCCCCTCCATTCTCAACACTATTTCGCATAGTTGGACATTCATATGAAGGTAGCAGAAGAGCAGAAGTTTCTTGAATTTCATCAGAAAATAACCCGGTAGGTAATTGCTTCCCACCATTCATATCATCAAGTAAAGATGACCAACTGATCATATCTTGAGCCAACATATCAGAATTCTTGTTGTTTCCGCTATGGAATCTGAAGTTGCTTAGGTTATCAACGGACTTTGAGTGATTACCACCCTGTCCAGGATCCCTGATGGCCACAGATCCAGCAGTCAGTCCAATATCGGAAATTTTGAAGCCAACATAGTCATCGGTGGAGCTGAAATTTGTCGGTGTGGAAGAAATACTTGCATTAAATCTAGAGAGGCCAGTAGTGGTGATCAGACCTTCCGGTGGTGGTGCAGTCTGACTCTGATAACTTGAGAGATCAACTTGCAAAGAAGGGTTCATCTGATGATAGTTTGTTTGTTCAATCCCCCAGGTTGTGTTTCCAGCATTTGACATCCAAAGACTAGGTTTACTGGAAAGTGATCGCGACCGGTTTGAAGTTTCTTGATAAGGAAAGGATGAACTAGCACTTAAAGTATTTTCAACAACACTAGGGTACAATGGGTTCTCAAGTTGGTGATTCGAGTTGAGCCTCAGCATCGATGATATTGACAACGTTGATTGGAAAAGAGTAGTACTCGGCCGGTTAATCATCAAATTGTCATTAGTAGTAGCATGCTGAACTTTGTAGCTCGCTTCAGAAACTCGTTTTAGGAAGATCCTATATTTCTGCATTTTTTTTTTTTTTTGAAAACGGATTAACTTATAATAATTATAAGGAAAAAAATTTATAAGCAAGACAATATTACTATGAAAATAAATAATGTCCAAAGATGAATAATGAATGAGGATGAATTAACAATCCATTTCTTGGAAATATATATATGAAGGACATTTATTAAAATTTTCCTTTTATTTAAATAGGTTCGTACAATTAAGGTAAGAAATCGTGCGTGAAATATATGCAATAAATAGGTAATTAAGTAGAACATTAACTACGTTGTTACCTGCAAATGACTTGCTACATTTTCTCTTGTTAAGCCGGGGACATTCATCACTTCCAGAATTCTTTTGGGTACAGCTCCTGTCAGAGTTCAAAAGAAGTTATAAGAAACAAGTCCAGGATCCTATACAAATTTGTGCGTTTCATTATATATATATATATATATATGATCAGCTCGTGATGATATACAATATAATTAAAATGTTCTTGAGATCAAATTAATTGATGAAAACCCTTTCCCACAGTATAAACAAGCATAAAAAAGAGATTAAGAACAACATATATATACACGTGTGTATGTGCGTGTGAGTGTTTATAAACAACTAACTATATAAATTCTTGTTCTTGAGATTAAATTAATTAAAAACCCTCTCCCGCCATAAACAAGGAAAAATAAATCAATAACAATCCCACAAACATACACGTGTGTGTATGTGTGCGAGTGCCTAAACAACTATTAAAACTCGCGTTCTAAAGATCAAATTGCCACCCTCTCCCGCGTTTTACATTAATTTTCTTCAAAGCAAGAAAAGTAAGGAGTTAAGGATACTATTAAATCGATAACAAGCCCATCGACATACACGTGTGTGTATATGCACGCAAGTGACTATATATAAACAACTACCAAAACCCCCGTTCTTAAGATTTAGATCAAATTAATTAAAATCCTTTCGCGGGCTTTATACGTCATTTAAAAGTACTATAAAAATGAAGCAACAAGGGAAGTAAAAATTAGTTAAGCTTACTATGAAAACCAAGCAATTGAATGGCCTGCAAGAAACGGTTATGGAGTGACGCTCTTCCGATCTTTCCCTTCTTCTGTGCAGCCCTTGAGTTCCCCTCTCCATTTCCATTTGGGGATCTTTTTATTGTAACTCCCGGTTTCTTACTCTGCCTATCTTCATTGACAGAAGATCCAGAAACTGGGATTTCACCAGTGGCTTTTTCGGTTTCACCGGTTACAACTTCTTGGGTTGGTTTGTTTGAAGCTGCAAATTGCCATATATTTCTTTCGTCATTAGCTTGTAGTGGCTTCACCATGAAAAATGCGGCCCCATTCTCCATTAGATCGGAAGATGCAACACCTTCTTTATCATCAGTAGACATCACTAATTACAGAATTAGGCAAAAAAATATTAAATTAATTAGTACAAAGACTTAAGAAAAAGATTCAAGAAACTCAAAAAGGAACTAATTAAAATGAGTACTTTCAAGAACAGGGTTTTGAAGATGGCCTTGGTCCTGCACTGAACTACTTATTGGAACAGAATTATAAAACAATATATTATATGGAGTTAAAAATTATATAAGTGAAGGGTTTTTAGTTTGTTGGGAGGATTAATTAAATTAAAGGAAATTGAGTGCTCACAAATAACGGGCAAGTGAAATTCTTGAGCAATTGCTTGTTGTAATTCAAAACCATTCATATCTGGCATATGGACATCTGTCACGACAAGATTGAATGCTCCACTACCGTTGATTCGGAGAGTGCACAATGCATCAACGGGATGCTTCACTGTGACAACTGTATGAGTTATGAAAACCAATTAATAGTAAGCAGTGTAATTAGAACATAATTAATTATTCATTTGACGTAAAATGAATAATATTTAGTCACTTAATCAATATAAGTGATGTTTAATGGATTTACACACACCCTATTTAATTCTAAGTATATGTATAATTGGGTGCGTAGTTAAAATATTTTGACAGGATAATTAATTACTTTGTGAAAATGAAAAATAGAGAAATTAAATATCTTAATTATCCAACATAACTTTCTTAAATATATATATATATATATATATATCCAACATAACTAATCTTTTATTAAAATGGTGGAAATTGAGGAGTAAAGAAAAAGAACATATATATACCATAATTTAATTTATTGATGCAAAAAAACCATCACACCAAAGATATCGACTACCATTAACTTTCGACAGTTGTCGATCTGTCGACACAACAGATGTAAGAAATTATTCGTTAAGTGGCTTAACATTTTAGTGAAAGCAATTTCGTCTAGAGAGATATTGGAAGTGTATCTTTGAGAATAAAACATGCATACAAAATCTTGATCAACAATATTAACAAAGGTTTCCAGGAAACCAAGAAAACTTAAGAATATACATCCCAAGTCCATGACTATGCATATTGTACCTTCATATTTCCATCTCTTGAGTATAGCAGAAATAACTGAAAGAGAAGTTGCATCATCATCTACAACCAAAATGCTGAGGACCTCCTCCGGTTTATTCCATGAACTGGAGTCGCTTCTCATAATTGTCTCAGTACCCTCCATTTTTAAATTCTGCAATTCTGCAAAATGTAATTCTTTGACGAAATATGCTTAGGAATATATATAATATATAATAAGAAGAAAAAGAAGAAGATAAAAACAGATATTGAAGTAGTAAGTCAGGTCAACTGCATGTGTAGGATATATGGAGAAATTGAAGGGCAATGTGATTTATGATGATGTTCTTCTTTTCTTTTTTGCTTTTACACTATGAAAAATGAAAAAACCAGAATTCAAAACATTTTTTTTCTTAGTAAGATTTGAATTAATAGCGGGTTGTATTTTTGTGGGCTTCAAATTTTACAATCTGATCATCAAGGGAGAAAATCTGAGCATGAGATTAACATTTAAAGCCGAACGCATCATGACTAAATGTTCAAATTTTGACTCTATTTGGGAAAATTCTGAAAACATAAAAAAAATCTTGAATTTTTAATTTTATTCCCCTTTTGCCGTTTATTAATTTCCAATTTAGAAAGTTGACACTGGTTCATCAAAATACTACTAGTATGTGTATTTCAATTAATTTGAAGCATCATCAAGTGGCGGCTTTTAATTCATTTGGAGACGTACAGAAATCAAACTGAAATTGGATTAAGCAATGTATCCTTTTTTTCCTTCAAATAATAATAACTACGTACTAGCTTGAGTTATATTAGAAAAACTGATTATTTGTCGACGAATTAATAAAGATGTAAGGAACTATGAACGAAATAGATTATTAGTTGAAAATGAAAATTCAATTATTAAAAATTGAATGCTGAATCAATGCAGATGTTCATATTTATTTGATAATTGATTATTTATCGAATAAACCATTGAAAATAAATGAAATAATTACAAACTGCTAATATAAGTATTAATGCGCCCGCATACATATGCAATACATTCTTAATTAGTTAAATACAACTTTTAAACATTTTTTTGTCGTATTACAGGTTGATGATTTTTGTCGTTTATACGAATAGAAATAAATATTATGTAATTTTTTAAATTAATTTCCATGTCTAACTTAATTTCAAGTGATAGTACGTACTCGACTTATGGCATGTTATTAATTATAAAATTAATAATTATTAAGTGTGCTATCATAAAGTTTCTTTTTTTTTTTTTTGTTACGAATTTTTTAACTCTCTCTAATTACCAGATCATGTACAACAAAAACAGATTTTCCAGTTTCGCCTTTCGACTGCAATATACATTGTAAAAATGGATAAAAATTTGTAGCACTATTATAGATTTAATCCTTTAATCGTGCTATCAACTGCCATGATGAAATTAAAGGTCATTTTCAAAAAGTGGGTTTTTTTTTTTCTTGACCGATCAAAAAGTGGTTTTTATTTATTCAAAGTTAGGTAATAGAGAGAAAAAAGTAACTAATGCAAGTTTATCAACTAAACAATTTATAGACGACAATTTTTATTTATTTATTATTTTTTTGACAGATATACATAGACGACAAACTTACGGATTGGTGCACTTTAATTAGACAATAATTAATACATATGAACCATCCTTATCCCTAGAGTATATGAGAATTAAACTCCTTCAATGAAAAGTCAAAACAATATGGGTGACATGAAGAAATAAATGTGGGACTAGTCGTCAGTGTGGCAGAGCCCGACAATATTGGAGTTGTGAGTTAGACGGTGAGTTATATAGTACACATGACTAAATTATTTTTTATATATAATTTTTTTTTCAAGTTAAAAAAAATTCCAATTTGAGTGGTCTAGGCCCACATAGCCCCCTATCCACGCCGTGCTAGCCGTTGACATAATAATCGATTGATGTATATATTAGGTATTTTGTGATACTTAATAAACTTGTGCAGGAATGAAAAATAATTCAGATATATATAATCTTTAGATTGAATTATATTATACGCATGAGTCCGGTTCACCCAATCACTGTTGACAGAGTTACACCGCTCACTTTTGATGTGACACATACATAACCAACACACATGGGGGCCATAAGTGTGTCACATCTGGTCATGTGTGTGTCACATCAGAAGTGGACAGTGTAACTCTACCCAAAGAAGTAGACGGTGTAACTCCACCCACATTAGATGGGTGAACAAAATCGTAATGGCGGCTGAATTGAAATTATAAGTGACTTAGTGTGTCACAAAAGGAAATAGGCTTCGGGTGTGATATTTGATGGCCCACAATGATAGTGTCAAGGCCCCCGTTAATTTTCCAATTATTTAATATTATCTCATATCAATTAGAGAAATATATAACAGAAGTTTCAATATAAATAATGGGGACGATATTTACAAAACAAACAAGTTGTTTTTATCTTATCGAGTTTAACATTCTATAAAGTAATTACTCAACTAGCAAGTTGTTAACTTTTAAAAAATCATTAAAACTAAGTTTTCAATAAAATATAACGAACACAACAAGTTACGTTAATAATTGCATTTCATTGATTACCAAAGTAAGTCAAATCATTAGAAAGCTTTTACTTTGAAATGTGAGCCTCAAATCATTGCAAAAACTACCCATATAAGGCATAATATATATATATATATATATTATAGAGAGGCGGACATACTTATTAATATAAAAGGCATTAAGTTTATAATTGCATTCATAGTTACTTCAAAAACAGGTTTCCACTACACACAACAATCTACTTCCGTTCTCGAGCATGTTCCAACTCATGGCTTGCCTTACTTTTCAAATATCATATATTCAATCATCTATATAATTTTAGAAATAGGGAGTGAGTATGGAGTACTCAGTGAGTAACAAAATCATTTGACTCACCTTTCATTAGAAATATTTATTTTCAAGAAAATCATTGAATGCACAAAACTTTTCAATGTACAAGAGGGCCCTATCATTAGTTAAACTACTACTCGTAATACACGTAAAATTCATATCAATTCAATTATAGCCATGTACATTTAAGTGGATCCATATTCGAATCTCGGTTGACCCCTACCGGAATTTCAAACAAAGCAAATATCACACTAATCGTCGCCTATCTCGGTATCATTAGATGACTCATAGTATTGCAACAAAGCAAATATAAAATGGGTAGAGCATTAACTAGTGATTCAAATACAATAAATCAATCTTTCTTTCCAATTCATCAAAGTCCATGTTCATGTCATGAAAATCATCAATAAAAATTCATGTTTATCTTCTCAAAACTTTATGAATGTAGAAAGGGAATCAAAGTATTAATTACTCATTTTTTTAACTTGATTTTTCCAAAGATTCTTTGAGTTGTTGGCAAATGTCTTCAAAACCTTCATTTTCCTTGATCAAAGTAGTGTTTTAAGTCGTATTTCTTATATATATATATATATACATATATATACATATATGACGGAGGGTCATTACCAAATGTTAAACCAAGTGTTTGTGGGTTTTAATAGTTGTTCTTCTCCCCTTAATTATTGTGGACGAATTTTCCTTTTTTTATACATTTGAAGGATTTGACACTTATCAAGGAGTGGGACAATAGACATATATATGGAGATAGGGACGTAGAGAGGAAGATGGAAAGAGATAGGGTCACTTGAGAGGTTGAGAAATCCTCATCTTCCTTTGCCCCTATTTATATTCGTTAAAAATATCCAGATTTAGTTGTTTTTAATAAATTCTTGAGTTTCGTCAACTAGAACGCAACACGTGGCGTGATCTGGCGACGTACACTTAGAAAGTAGGGTGGCAAATTGCTCGAAAAGTCCTGATACTTTAGGTTGTCTTATGGTTTAGTTGTTGTACTTTGATCTATGTTACCAAAATCCTTCAACTTAATGTAGTTTTTCAATTAAGTGGCTACATTTTGAGTTACACAATTCAGTAACCACATTCTTGTCTTTAAGCCTTACTCGAGTAACAATTATTGATATCAATTCAAGTGATTATTCAATCATTGTCAAATAACAATCTTAATATTCATTCTTAATATTCATTTTGTGGGATGTTTCATAAAGCACTATATAACATTTCATTTGTTGTCGTGTTACGTCTCTAATAACACATTTCATCATCAACCTTTCAATTACTAATTTTTTTGAAAGTATTTAATTACTAATTTTAATTACTATTAAAATTACCATTATATTTTTAATTATTTAAATAAAAATTAAAAATAAAGAACAATGTAAATAAGAACTCTGCCAATCTTAACACGTAGTGATAAAAAAAACTAAACTCGATATACACCAAACTTGAAGGATAACTAATCCGCGTAAAAAAGTTTAAAATTCGAGAGTTAGTGTAACAGATCAGATCGGGTTCTTGATTCATCACATATCACGTAACGGATATGGATTAGCGTGAATAAAATAATCATTTTCAATTTACGAAAATGAAATCGAACCTTAATGCGCTAACTTTAATTTTTTGTCAGATCAGGTTGAGACGGATAATAAAACGGAGGCAAATTAGGGTGAACATCACAAAAAGAGAAACAAGAAATGAAATTAGAATAAAGTATTATGACTATATTTATTTTTATAAATCAAAAATTAATTTTTTTGGGACGGATCTATCCAATCTGTATCCCCTACGTGATTTGTGGTATATCAAGAAATAGGATCTGATTTGTCACGCTGATACTTAGATCGGCAACTTTCTTCGATGTGAATTTGATATCTATCGAGACAGTTATAGATTAAGTTTTTTTATTATCATTATTTTTTACTGTTGTCATTGAACTGTTTTAGAGTGAGTTAGAGTGGATGAACTCTTTATTTTATGTCATTCTTTATTTTTATTTAATTAATTAATGGTATTAACAGTAAAAATTAAAATATTAGGTATGTAAATTATTAATGGGATATAACACGATAAAAAATGAAAGGTTGGAGTTCTTATGCACCCAAAAATTAACAGGAACAAAATTGTATAAAAAGTAAAAAGTTAGAGATCTATAGTGGAAATAAAGAATTAGGGGTATAATAATCATTTTAAAAGGGATTAATGGTGAAAATTGAAAGGTTGGGTATAAAAAGTGACGTTGGAGACATAATACGATAATAAATAAAAGGTTAGAGGCTTAGTAGGTCCTAAAAAAAGAATTGAGACAAAATTGAAAGGTTAGGGACCTAGAGTGAAAATTACCCAAACATAAAAAATGACCATCCCGATAAAGATTTTAGCTTTAACAAAAATGTAGTATAAGATTAATTCAGGAAAATTTTACAAAAGTTTTAATGCTAATATATACTCCCTCCGTCCCGAAAAGATATTCTTCATTTCTTTTTTTTTCATCCCAAATTCATTACTAGAGGAAAGCCCAATAGGCGTTAGTTGTACAGATGAATACGTGTCGGTTGTTACAGCGATACTTATGTCAGAGACGAGTATTGTAAATGTATACGCGTCGGTTGTTGACCGACGTGTAAAGTCCACAATAGGCGTCGATTGTTTGATGAAAACTGACGCCTAAAGTAAAAATTAAATAAATTTGACAACAGGCGTCGGTTGTAATATTGAAACCGACGCCTAATGTCAACTTTGGGCGTCAGTTGCGATTTTACAGCCGATGTTTAAAGTCAATGAAATAATTAAGAAAAAAAGGATGAACCATAAATGCATTGATATTGCTAAAGCCTGCAATAGTGAAACAACTAATGCAAAATCCACAACCAAGAACCAGCACCAACAATGGCAATTTACTCACACCTTAACATAATCATTACCAACTTAATACAAACGAAACTATGCAATCACAATAAGTACTCCAAACTTTAGCAATTAATAATGTAATCTAGCATTATAAATTAACGTAAATAAATCATTGAAAATCAAACTAACTATTGAATATAAATCAAAGTACTCCAAACATCAATGACTACCATTATATTACTGTTGAAAATAAATCAAAGTAATCTAGTATTATAAACTAACGTAAATAACATATTGAAAATAGAACTAACCATTGAATATAAATCGAAGTACTCTGAAAATCAATAACTATTATATTACTATATATACTTTTTCAATCATCACCATCTTAATATAAATCTAATTGCAATAAATAGTTAATTCAAACGTTAGCAATAATCAGACCCCAATTGAAATCATGTGCAATAACTATTGAAATGTATGAAAATCTATGATCCATATAGTAAACCATATTACACAAATAGATAAGACCAAAATTCACACACAATTTTGAAGAAAGTACCCAGCCCATATTTTCCGAATCTCATCTATATTCGCTTGAATATGCGATCCAACTTCATATACCTACAACTAAAAAAAATATATATAATTACTTTGTTAATAAAATATATACATGAATGATTATATAATTCTTAGTTTTTGATAAATATTTATACCGTATCAAGATATTCTAGATTATTAGCATTATCTTCTCTGGCCACATTAATTTCATCACTATTATTTACGGTATTCTCCTGTTGAGCACCTTCATTGTCATCGATACTCGTCCTAGAAAGTAAATCTTCACCATGCCAAAACCACCGCCTATAACCTTCGTTAAAATTACGCCCTAATCAAATGGTGCTTCACTTCTATATAGTTGCGATACTTTTGTAGATTCTTACAATCACGGCAAAGACATGCTATCAATTCTTCCCATTTCTTTTTTCTATCATCTTCAGCAAATTTTACAAATTATTCAACTCCTTTCAAATATTCTAGAATGGTACGTCTCTCATACATCTAACTCTGATCCATATATATCTCATGACCTATGTCAAGATATTCAAAAGATGAATTACTTCTGTTTAGTAGGTAACCTTTTTTCTTTTTCTTTTTCTTTTACTTACTTTTCGAATACATTGATACGTTATTTGATCTCTTTAAATTCTAATAACTAACAATACTTGTTAATTACATATTCATTCTCATCACACACTTAATCAAATTGATTTTTATTATTTTAATTCATTTTTATAAATATTTATTTGTTCATCAATACTTATTAATTATGTGATATATATATATATATTCATTTGCATCACAAATTTAATCAAAAAATCTTTTTGCTATTTGATTTTATTTATTTAATTTGTCCATCAATACTTCTTGGCCCATTTATAATTTTGAAATTTAATTAAAGAACTATATTTGTCTTTCTTAAAGTATTACGGGTCATGACACAATCTTTTTACGCTCCTTTATTGACATCACACATTTAATCAAATAATTTTTAGATTATTTGATTTCTTGACTTTATTTAAATTTCAACACTTACTATTACTTATGTATTCACATTACCATTTTAGTTCGAAGCAATAATATTAATCTATATATAAATTATTACAATAGTGCGGAAAACTTTCAACAAAATTTTTGTAAGACATTTTATCAAACGTGGAGAGTATAAAATTCCTCAATAATTTATGGAATGAACAAAAAGGCATTCTTCCAATCTCAAATTTCATAAATATTCGTCTAAATCATATATGTCAATAACAATGTGTATATATATATATATATATTTAACAAACAAACCCAACAAATTTCAAATTCCGACTAATTAAACAACAACGCCCATCTTTACCAAATTTAACAAAAATTCTAAAGATCATAATTTCTAGATCTAAAATAAAATCTATTTCACACAATCAAATCTAGTTTTCTCAGCACGAACTAACCAAGAAATGGATAAAAATTACACTCAAAATACTTTCAAGATGTGGAGAAAAACCTTCGTTGCCGTCCACTGCCGTTGTCCACCTGAAAGTGCCAAGAAATAAGTGGTATACTAAGAAATTATGAACAAAATACTAAAAAAGATGGTAATGTTATGAAATTACCAAGAAATCTAGCCTTAAAGCACCTCGCGCATCAGCTATCGCGTCTTTCACTGCTGCTGCTCATCGGATGGTTGGAGGTCTAGGGATTTAGGGGTCGAAATGTGATTCAAGGCCGAAATCGAGTGCCACTGTTAGTCTTCATATGTGTTTTGAGGAGTAAAATCTAGTTGAAATTTGAGAGTTGAATATCTCGGCAACCGAAGCCTCTTGTCTAAACATGCCATGCATGTCGGTTCTTTACTGTGAACCGACATGTATAGTTGAAACTATATTTTCAAATTTGTCACCGCGTATCTTTTACACTTTTTTTTTTTTAAAAATCCGACATGTATGTCCAGTTTTTTTGTCCAATTCATATTTTCATTTCCTAAGTTAATTTTTTAGTTTTCTAATATATCATTATTTATAGTGCATTGTAATAAAAAATAAAGAATAACTAAAGTGAAATATTAAAAAATATATTGTTAAATTATATATTTTTAATAATATTAAATGATGTTTTCTTAATTTATATGAAAAATAAAAAGGAAATATATTTATGGGAGAGAAGGAGTATCATTCATTACACTTTTTCCTAATCCTCGAATTTAGAGTTCTACTTAATTATTATTAAAGTCTAGTTTTTCTGCCACGTAGAATTTAAGAACTCATAACGCGTGTCTAAATGTCGAAAGCTTCCATATATAATTCAACAAGAAAGACATTAAGAGACTCTCCAAATATTAAGAAAAGACATTGAGATTCCATATATCGTGTCCCTACTATATTTATAAGAATCTCTCCAGTTATAACTACAATTTTGACGAACCGTTTCCTTTAGTCACTTAATTTATTATTGTTTTTAAATTAATTTTTCTAAGAAAACAGATTCGGCTCGATCTCTAATCACAGGCCGTCACCTGAACTCGGAGCTCTATCTGTTTTCATAGCCAAACTGGTTTTTAGATGATTAAACTGTATCCGGTGAAGTTGATGCTAAGGCAATCACCGACTCTATGAAATTGGAAGACGAAGATAATTCAAAATTTGGCAGCTTGGTGAAGGATTGTAAGATCCTTTTGAATATCGAAAACAACTTCAAGGTGGTACACACTAGGAGGGAGACCAATGTAATCGCCTATGAGCTAGCTCGTCGCACACATTTTTACAGTAACCCATGGACTTTGTTTCTCCAATGGCTTGGATGCAACCATTACGTCATAATGATGTACTGAGCGTTCATTACCATAATAGAATAAAGCTTTTTCTGTCCCCCCAAAAAAATACTGTACCCGGTGAAGTGGGAAGCGGTCCGTTTTGTTTAGGACCACTCACCGTACAAATGTAATCATTAGCACAACTAAAGTGACGTAAATGAATTGGACGGTCAGTCATCTCAATCAAATATGGCCCAAAGAAATTTTAATCATATAGCCCATTTGGCAAACCATTTCAAAACTTTAAAATAAATTTGGGTTCTTTCACATGAAAAGTATACCTCTACCCTAACATATATTTCATGTTGGGTGGTTATATTACCACTATAAAAATTATTTATGACACCATATTTTTAAATGATTTTTTATTTACTAAAATAGACATAAATAAAATGACTAAAGTAGCCTTTTTATTTCTAATGCACACCACAATTTTCAAAATATTTATTTTCTCGTTCTGGTAGACGGTGGTCGGTAGATAAGAACTGCACCGAGAATTCAAGCATCAACATAACTCCACCTGGATTCCATTGCCACTAACGCTTTTCTATATCATTCATGATCAAATGTGATAAATACATTTCACGCGTGGTGTATAGATATAAATCTATATATGCATACATAATACATTTACCAGAATTCGTTGCAATGGGCAATAGTTACTGTAATAAGAATTTGGCAACCTAATTCTCAATAACCTACAATCTAATTTCAAAAAATTACCAATTTTATCAAACCAGAAACTTTTTTTTTTTTAAATACATATCAAATCAAAACAGAAACTGGAAAAATAAATTTAATTTTTTCTAACAGAAACCCACTTTTCAATGGGTAATTTATAGCTTCCGTCCCTAACCTTTTGACTTTTAACAGATTACATTCATAACCTTTAATTCTACTCCTGGAGGTCCCCAACCTTTCCCAAAATCCTGCACCAGGTCCCTATGGACGGAACCATCTATTGTAGGCGTTAGCCAACTAGTTGACCAAGGGCAATCCTCGTAATATATCAAAAATAAATATTTTAATTTAAAAAATAAAAATAAATTGAAAAAATGTTGGGGGACCCTCCACCCATTGCCATTTGGCTACCGGAAATGGCATTAGGGGAGACTCTCTCCCTCATCTACTGCCATTTCCGGCAGCCCTTTAAATGGCAGTGAGGGGGGAGTCCTCCTTTTTACGTGCTGCCGAAATGCAACAAGCAGAGGGGAGTGCTGCCATTTCCGGCAGCCCTTAAATGGCAGTAGATGAGAGGGGAGAGTCTCTCCCTTGCTGCCATTTTCGGTAGCCCTTTGGCTGCCGGAAATGGCACCAAAATTGGTGTCATTTTGGCTGTCGGAAATGGCAATGAGGTGGAGGGTCCCTCCACATTTTTTTAATTTATTTTTATTTTTTAAATTAAAATATTCATTTGTTGTATATTATTGGAATTGTCGTTGGTCAACGGTTGCCTAACGCCTAAAATAGATGGTTTCCATCTATAGGGACCTGGGGGAGGATTTTGTGAAAGGTTAGGGACCCCCAGGAGTAGAATTAAAGGTTAAGGACGTAATCTGCTAAAAGTAAAAAGGTTGGGGACGGTAGCTATAAATTACCCCTTTTCAATTGATAGGCATAAAACTGATTCGTGAGTCTAAGGGAGATTGGTTGAAGCCTGAAGGATAAGATAATTCTTGTGGTTATGAACAACACTATTCGAAAGATCATTAAAGGCGGATCATGTCATCCTCTTCTATGGCAGATGTGGTGTGTACTGAAATTTATTTTCCTTTTTACTTCTTACATTAGTTGGTAGAGTTGGGGAGTTATATGTAAACTAGTTGTGGTGTAAATATATATTTTAATTTTTATGCGTGGTGTAGCTATAATGTGGTGCCAAGAAAAAAAGTATAGTGACAATATAATTACTCTTTCATGTTTAGCTATATATCAAAACATACTGTAAATATAGAATATTACATTACAAAAGCACCCCTAAAAAAAGAAAAAAAAGGAAAATAAATGGAAATAAAATATATAAATAAGAATTAAAAAAATCAAATCGAGTATTAAAAAAAAAAAAAAGAAAGTATGTGTAACATTATCTCTTTAAAATCATGCAAACATTCAAATCTAATTTTAGTTACAAGAATCCTAATCCATAAATGGATTCATCAACTATTCAAAATCAAATCATAACTCAATCAATCCATAATAAATCCGATAAATCTTGATTATTTCCTGCATACCAAAAAACCTGAGATAACAAGCAAAAATAGTTTCAAATTCAATGATAGAAAGAATAATTATAGTGTTACTATAGTTTTTTGTACCCATTTTTTCATTTGTTACCATGTTTTTTTCCAATTGTTACCACTAACATGTCGCCTTGCTGAATTTGTTTCTTTGAGGCCTTCGTTACTATTCTTTTTCTTTTCTAATTTCACATGAATTTTTTTCGTGATTGTCACCATTATTTTTCTTTTTTCAAATGAATTTTCTTTTTTAATTTTTTTGTGTTTTTGTTACCATTCTTTTTTTCCTCTTTTTTTCATGATTTGCAGTGCTTTATACAATTTTAAAATGTGTTTGTGTGTGTGTTTTTTAAATATTTTTATTACTAGATAGAGAGAATAATAGAGATAATAATTATGACTGAAATTGTTACCATCTAGAATTTAGGGGAAGAAATCAAATTGTAATCAAATTCAAAAACAATAAAGTTATCAACAAGAATCCAGGGGGAATCAAGTTTCTCAAAATTAAAAAAAAGCGGTTAATCTGTTATACTCATATTAATTAAGAAAAATCGGTTCTAATTATGGAATTCCAACATGCAAATTGAAAAACTAGTTTGAAAATTAAAATAACTAATAATAAAAAATTAAAGAGACAAAAAAAAGAGAGGAAAAAAATGGTATAAGTATAATTAAATATGGTAGGATAACAAATATTTTATGTGTGAGGTGTATTATTGAAATATAAATAAAAATGGTGTAAATTTCCTCATAAAATTTAGTCAAGTTAATTTTATCACCACATCATAGAAAAATGATCAAGAGCCTCTAAATATCTATTTATAATATAGAGACACCCGCTTTGTTACACTGCAACCCACAAATGAGTTCTTGTGTAAAAAGAGGATCCACATATGAGTCTCTGTCATGTGATTAAGATGGGTTGTAGAAGATGTGTTGAGTAGGCCATGTGTCTCAATAAAGTTTCTTCAGACCTGGATCATATGGATACACATTTATGGTACAAATATTCACTGATCATCCTCATAAAATTTCTATTTAAATTTCAAAATAGAAACAATTTGCTATCATAGTTTTGGGAAAAGATCTGCTGTCCCACAAGGCTGTCTCTTTTAATGTCCCTCCAATAATAATTTAACACGACAGCAATTTTTACACCAAAGCAAAATTTTAATATACCAACCCAAACAAGCCCTTCATAGACCCAACAACCCTACCTACCCCATATCACCGATCCCCTTCCTCACAGTCAGTCAGTTACAAGCAAAATGACCACTATCACCAGCGAGTCCACCTTTCTTTCAATTGTCATTGTCTTCTCCATATTTATGTCGCGGGTTGCAGTTGCCGACAAGCAATGAATTCGGATGGGGGATAAGATAAATAAAATCTAATTTTTTTATTTGTAAACCAGATCTAATTTTAAAAATCAAATGTGATACTCAACCCTCATCCATGGACACCGGAAAAACCATGGCAAAGAATCCACTTTTTGACATATGATTTCCGTCTTTGGCAAGAGCTTATGGAGGGACAATGAATTTGTAAAGGTTGATCTGGTTTAGTAATTTTTAGCAGCGTGGAGGGGTCGACGGTGATGGCTTTCGCGGCGACAATTGCACCAGCGGTGGCGTCAGAAGGGACATGGAAGTGGAGGTTGTGTTCCATGTTTTGGTTTGAGGTGGTTAGTGTGTTTCGAACATGTGTTTGGGATGAAATAATAAAAGTTGCTTAGGTGTAAACTAATGCTACATGTAAAATTCTCATTCGCGGGACAGGAATTTGAGACAGCAGATCCAAGCCCCATAGTTTTAACTGATTTTCTAAAAAAACATATCAGGTTCAAAGTTTGGAGCTCGATCTATTTCCTTAGCCAGACTGATAGTTTTAAGTCTCATCTAAAATTCATTTTTTTAGTTAAAAGTTTTAAAATTACTAATTGCTCGACCTCACTTATTTTCACCTATATAATAATTTTTTTTCCTAATATTAAAGAGAAATGCCAAGGAGGGGAATTGAACCCTAGACTTGGAGGTGTGAAAGACCCACTTGAATGTTACAAGACCACTTAAGTCGTGGCACCTATATAATAATGGTTGAGTTGGTCTTAAATTCAGAAAATGCCTTTCCTACACTCCATACAAGGTCAAAAGAATTAGTACAACGTTAACCGTCCTAAAATTACTAAGGACTCGACCTTAGTCACTTTTCACCTACATAATTATTAACCTGGTCTTACATCTGGGTCGAACTTTAAGAATGCCTTTCCCACTCACTTGCTGTCAATAAAAGGCCAAGTCTCAGTAATCTTAATTAGCTAGAAGTTGGGTCTTGTAATGCATGGCTAGTCGTGCCATTGTGCCCCAAAATGACCAATCTCCCAACACATCTTTTTCAAACACTTGTGGAGAACCCTTATTTCGACCTCTTCAGCCACATATCTCTTCCCCGTCGTCAAGAAGGCCGGCTTATCGAGGCATCCGAAGCAGAAGCGGGAAGTGGGCGTCGGAAATTCGCCAGCCCCGTAAAACTCGGCGCATATGGCTCGGAACGTTCTCCACCCCAGAAATGGCCGCCGTAGCCTATGATGTTGCTGCCCTTGCATTGAAGGGACCTGATGCTGTAATAAACTTTCCGAACCTAATCAGGTCCTATCCCGTACCGGCCTCCCCAGCTCCCGCTGATATTCGGGCAGCGGCTGCGACGGCTGCTTCGAGCGTAGCACTGCCGCTGCCGCCTTCAAAGACCCAGCAGGAAAATGAAGCTTCATCAAGTGGGGCGCGAGAATTTGTAGATGAAGAAGAATTATTTGGCATGCCCAATTTGCTGGTGGATATGGCTGAAGGCATGCTCCTCAGCCCACCTAGGATGAAAGACATCGATGAAGAAGAAAATTCAGGAGCGGACAGTCTTTGGAGTTACCCTTTACTCTGAATCGTAAAAGATCATTAGGCTTATAGATTTATCTACGTACGTAAGAAATTATTGAGGTGTTGAATACCATAAATTAATTAACACACATACACACTTGTAAGTGCATGTAACCTCATTCCTATTTCCATTTTCACATGAGCTTCAAGATTATCAATTATGAAGATATATATATATATATATATATATCACACTAGAAAAGGAAGTTTATTTTAGTTTATGAACTTTTCACTGCATTGTTTGATCGGGGTTTAATTTGAGTTACTATCCCCGTTCTTATTATCTCCAGATTGTACTATATAATTAAATATATACAAATCAAAGGAACAGAATTAAATATAAAATCTATTTTTTGTTAAAATATAGTAGAAGCATTTTTTAATCGAAAGGTATAACCAGCCACTCATAGTGCCCTTCCAAAGTGGTAAATGCAGCGGATTGAATCTTCTGCCATTTCTATCAGCGAAAACCCAAATTTACAATCAAATTTAGAAAACACTTTACTATTCTGTATCCTGTTTAGTAACATGCCTTTATCGAATACTTTGTAACCATCTTCAACAGTATTAATATTTTTTGAAAGTATAAGTAGTATAAGCAATATAAATAAATGCGCATAAAATTACATTCAAATGGAACCCAAGGCAAAACAAATAAACAAACCTTTAAACAAACCCAACTTGAGATCGGTGGGAATTGAACCTGAGATTTTTTCTTTCCCCCCCCTGATATTACAAAGGAGATATAGGGGAGAAAATCGAACCCTTGATTAAGAGTAGTACTATGTATCTAGACTGAAGACTAGTTGATATTTTTAAATTGGAAGATGAGTGGATTATTATAAATACATAGAGACATCCACCAGACTAGATATTCAATAAGAAAATGCTAACTAGATTGGAGTAGATAAATAACATTATTTCTTGATAAAGAGTTGAAAAACTATCTAGAATGCTATTTGACCACATGCGTCTTGACTTGAACCTAAGATCTTATTAAGAATATCTCATGACCTCAACCTAATTAATTGGTCTAGACCTCATTGACAAATTTTCACAACTTATTTACTCATTAATGAGGATTAATTAATTCATATATATTACACAACTTACATATCGACCATGACAATCAGGATTTTAAAAGTCAAATCGAGTTTATTAGTCTTATTAATTTTTGAAGTCAATTTGGTACTCAACCCGTAGGTTAATTTACATAGAACTATATGGCCAGTTCTGTCGATCGCTAATTGGTCCCCTCAGGCTTCCTATTTCAAGATAGAAATTTAACAAAATAATTACATTGACATGCATTCATGTTTTGTCAATATACATGTAGTACACGAATTCATCGCATATTTTAAAACGAGGGCTACATTTCAATTCAAATGTGACAAAAAGTAAAATGAAAGTGAAAATTAAGTTTCAGCAATTTCGTTAATCAGTGTCAGCCAGTATTGACAATTAAGTTCTTGATTAACGTCTAAATTAAATCACTTAATTATTTATAGGCAAGTAGCTAGTTTGATGGCGCTCAAATAGTGTTCTAAAAAGCTCGTCTAAGCGTATACTTGAAACTTGGGCTTAATGCTTCGTCATGTCTTACGATTTATCACGCTTTTATCACGCATTGATGCGCTTAGGCGCGCCTAGGCTCAATACTCGACCTCGACGCTTTTCCACGCCTCACGATTTTTCGAACCTTGGCTCCCATACAGAATTCTGAAAGTAGTATTTAAGAAACACTTTGTCAAATGTTGTTTAATTAAGAGATCGGAAGAGCACACGTTGCTAGATTTGTGACCACATCAAAGTTTTGGATGAGAACGAAGGTTGGTAATAATCTATTACATATATATAAGCACGCACGTATTACATACAATTATTAATTGCTTCAGAATTACAAAACAACCAAAGGAAAAATATACGGATTCAAAAGGACGATACAATTCACAAGCAAAAAAGCTTAATATATAGTATGTTATTTTATGGTTAGTGTAAGGATAAACCCCACATTGAATAATTATAGCAATTAGTTCAATGTGATATTTTTTAGGATAACATATAAGGTAATCAGAAGTGGAAATGGAATCAATTATTACTTTCTAATAAATCCACTTTGATTCTAAAGGAGAATAATCATTCATCATTAAGGTGCAGTAGAAGGAACGGTATAGAGTTTGGACCATTTTTGGAGACCAAAAAAGGAGGAATGATGAAGTTAGGGCATCAAAGTTTCCCATTATGGTACTGGGGTAATTGATCACATGGCCACTTGTGTTATACTAAAGTTATATTATATAAGGAAAGAATCTGCACCAGTCGCCCCTTCAGCTTTGCCAATAGCAGGTTGGCCGCTTGGTTGTTAGATTCATTCAGACTTTAAAAAAGAAACATGTTCTCTTTAACCTTGTACTACGGAAAGAATTGGGTACATGGCTCAAAGCCTCCAACAACGGAACAAAATTTAACTTTATATGAAAAGTAGCCTTTCTATTTGAAATAGAGTCTATAGCCATGTTACTTATTGAATTACATCAGGATCTCTCTCTGACTATCACTCTACATATTACATCATGCTTGCAATGCAAAGGTTTTAATGCATTTGTTGATGTGTCAAACGGGAGAAACCAAATGATCTGAGGATTGTTTGATTTTCACAATAATTTTTAGAATATAATTTTCTTGTGATATTTTGATAACGATTGGATTTTCACAACTAGCCTTTTTTTTTTTTTTTTGACTAATGATTTTCACTACTAGTTAGTGCATGATTAAATACTTATACTTACGGGTTCAAAAAAAAAAAAAACTTTTACTTACCATAAGTATTTTTTTTTATGGATATGAGTTGATGGATATGATGAAGCCTGTTGGATTTATTGTCAAAAATAATCCAAAGTTGAAAAGGAAAAGGAAAAAAAAAGAGTTCTTGGAGGAAAAGGAATCCAAATCCTAGAAGGAATTATCTTATCTTCCAAGTAAACAAAGCCTATAAATAGATGTGTTTTCCTCTTCTTTTATGTACAAGAGTGACTTGAGTCTTTGAGAGAAAAATTGGCGAGCTTAGCATCTTGTGAGTTTTTCTTGTAACTCTTTGAGGTTTGTTCAAAGAGTAGAAATTTTAGGTGCTGTAGAGCTTGAGTATTTTTCTTGTAATACTTGAGGGTTGTGGGTTGGTGAGTGAAAT
>CAVNYN010227315.1:0-11137 GCA_963692815.1 Nyctanthes arbor-tristis
GAGATATCTGATTCATACCAACATCTCTCCCCTTGCCTACTTGGATGTACTCATGATGTGTCACATATCCCCTTCGCAGAGTTGAGTTATAACCTGAATATAGCGACTCAATCAAACATCAAATAATGCACGAAAATCTTCTGTCTAACGAGGAAAATATTGAACAGTAGTTACCAGAAAATACGTCTTCACTCAAGTTAATTATTTTTGAAGCTTTGCTTATGCCACCTCTTGTCAAATGAAATAGTCTGTCAAAGATATCAGGATGCCCATAGTGGAACCTTACCCTGTGAACATAAAGAAGTAGTTATAGTGCCGTGTGCAATCACTACAGATTACTTTGATTTCATTTGAAATGTCACATAAATCCACACCGCAGTAAACATCAACCACTGACTTTTACAGATGGAATTAGGGAACGCACATGGTAAGCTAACTGAAGACAGAAGTTTTGATAAAATGTGATCTGCATATTAAACAAAATCTAGCACAACAAACTAAGCAAAATGTAACTTCTCTGGATTCCGAAGGAGGTTTCTATAGTTAAACATTCCTAGTAATATCAAAAAGTGAACATATGGATCCTATTACCAATCATACGGATAAAAAATAAAAAAATAAAAAAAAAATATTAAAAACATAAAATCCAGTAAACAGAAGCTTCTCGGACAATGTATCACCCATAAATGCGTATAGAGTTGAAATACCTGACATATATTACTAATATGCTAGGCTCATGGCAGGACGTAGGGATATATCACCCATTAATTAAAAGAATAAACAAAATAAACATGAGAAATTCAGGAAAAGTATGGAATTATTTGGTGAAAGAAACTAATAGAATTTGTATGACTTGAATATAGTAAACCAAATATAAACTTTGCAAGCAGCAAGTGCACTGTGAAAATAAACATTCTTTGAGCTGCTCAAATTAAATACATTGCAGTGTGCAATTAAGGACAAAGCCAGAATGAATATATTTAACTACTACAGTCAAAAAGTAGGTGCACTTATACAAGGTCAAGCTTCTTACCTTGTACTTGACTAGATTGCAAGTTAGCCCACCTTTTTAATACTTATGTGGCAGCACACGCACACAAGAGTGTGGCAATGCACATCTCTTTATTGAAGTTCTCACATTTTTATCATTCATGAGTGAAATCGTGCAAAAGATTGCACTTTACTGAGATTAATTTTCTTATTCAAGATATTAGCATCATATAAAGAGCGTAAAACTCAATTCAGTTTACTGCAAATGAAGAAATGACAATTTACATTTTGATGCCAGTATTGGAGAGCTTACCTCAAAGGGTTCGCCAAAACTCTTTGTCCAATTGTCACAAAACTAGTTTCTTGGTTGGACATGAACCAGGCGAGTGAAGAAACACTATATGTCCACAGAAGAGAGTATAAGCATTTGTAAATACTGTAGATAGAATGTAAGCACATATATTGCTTCTCTACAGAGGTGTATTTGACTTTCATGTCAAATTACAAACCTTCCAGTAAAAATATGCTCCCGTAATCCTAATATCGTTGGCGTTCGTTGTCCATGGTGTGTTTTCACTAATTCCTCAAGAACATTTCTCATTTTGAAGGCTTCCTCAAAATAATTATCCTGAACAATAAAAATTATTATTCTAGTTAGTATTGGTTAGTTGAAAGGTATTGTAGACTAATATAAACATGAATAGTAATTATTCTAGAAGAGTATTTGAAGTCAAGTTAGGTTGTTGCCAAGAGAATAAATCACCAATTATAGAATGTTCAACCATTAATGATAACAACATAAGAAACAGCAGCCAGCCGAAATGGAATGAAGAATGCATATCCGAAATTAGCCATAGCAAGAATAATGGAAGGATCACAGAGGAAAAAAGAAAGTTAAAAACAAAGGAGTTGAAAGGTATTGTAGACTAATATAAACATGAATAGTAATTATTCTAGAAGAGTATTTGAAGTCAAGTTAGGTTGTTGCCAAGAGAATAAATCACCAATTATAGAATGTTCAACCATTAATGATAACAACATAAGAAACAGCAGCCAGCCGAAATGGAATGAAGAATGCATATCCGAAATTAGCCATAGCAAGAATAATGGAAGGATCACAGAGGAAAAAAGAAAGTTAAAAACAAAGGAGTTGAAAGGTATTGTAGACTAATATAAACATGAATAGTAATTATTCTAGAAGAGTATTTGAAGTCAAGTTAGGTTGTTGCCAAGAGAATAAATCACCAATTATAGAATGTTCAACCATTAATGATAACAACATAAGAAACAGCAGCCAGCCGAAATGGAATGAAGAATGCATATCCGAAATTAGCCATAGCAAGAATAATGGAAGGATCACAGAGGAAAAAAGAAAGTTAAAAACAAAGGAGTTGAAAGGTATTGTAGACTAATATAAACATGAATAGTAATTATTCTAGAAGAGTATTTGAAGTCAAGTTAGGTTGTTGCCAAGAGAATAAATCACCAATTATAGAATGTTCAACCATTAATGATAACAACATAAGAAACAGCAGCCAGCCGAAATGGAATGAAGAATGCATATCCGAAATTAGCCATAGCAAGAATAATGGAAGGATCACAGAGGAAAAAAGAAAGTTAAAAACAAAGGAGTATCGATTTTTTAACTCTAACAAAACAAAGTTCTGTGGCTTTAAGAAGAATGCCAAAGATTCGGGCCCAATAAGTTTCACATATGAACATCTACCACAAAATTAAAGGTACTAAAAAAACAATAATGTTGGTTGCAAGAAATCTCCTGCTACAATTTAAGGTTTGATCTTCAAGAACAACCAATAATAAGCTCAGCCAAATAACCAAGAAGAAAACATCAATCACAGAGTACTAGCATAATATAGAAAGGTCACTGTCTCCCTGAACAAATTGGAAAGCAAAATAGTGGTCAAAATGCAAGGATTAAAAACTTCAGGACTATATGTAATTTTCAAAGAGATAAGAGCTCATATACAAAATTTTGAAATATCAAGAACCAACTTGGACGAATCTGAGAGTTGATTAGCAGTACAAATATCCGGCAACTGCAGAAATTAAGGACAAATTAGTGAAAAGGATGTGCCTTTTATGCAATTTTGAACAGAAAAATATGGCAGAGAGATGAAGGCTTCTAGTTCTAGCTGCATTTTCTAGCCAAGTAAAAACTTTAGGATTTAAAATGATTTTAGGGCTAAAATGACATATTCCAACTTAAATTCCCCATTTCTAGCACAAATTAGCTTTGAGCGCCAAAATGAAACTTAGTCAGTGACAAACTCCTCAGTGCAAATACACAACGACAAGAAAGAAAAATGAGACTTTTGTTTTCCTATTTCCTCTGCTCTTTTTCTACTCATTCAGCTATGTTGCCTACACTGCAATAACATAAGAACCGATCTTTCTTGACAACCATTTTCATGTTTTCAGTTATTCAAGTACACCTAGTACAGTTGGGTCCATCAAGTGCTCTAAAAAGTTTGCTTTGCTCATAAAGTTGGAAGTTTAGCCTCATCTCCAAGCAAGTGAGCAACTTATACATTTTAAGATTTGGGTTCAGTTAAGCCCTTTTAACCTAGGGAACAGCTTGAAATTTCACCGCAACACTTATTCACACTTAATGTTTTTTAGGATCTTAGGCACATCTAAGAGATGCATAATCCATAACGGTTTCTTCTGCTGAGTTATTTACGAACGTATACATGTTTTTTAAGCATCGATGTTAAACACACCTGACTTTTATGTATACATATTATAAGAACATATCAAGTTGTCAATGAATCAGCGGCATCCACATTCATTGAATAATTTTTGTTTCTACTCAAATTTCATATTGCCACTAATATCTTGAATTTCTGGACTTGATCAAATTTTTGTTCACAACACACACACACAGAGACATGTCACTAGTCACTATCTTTGTCTCTAGTGATTTTATTTGGATTGATATGAGCTTTTTTGCGGAACAGTCCTTCTACCCTCACCAATTGTGGAAGCTTTTACATCCTTTTTCATCTACTAATTTGAATGCAGGACTGAAGAGAAGGAGTTAAAAAGATTTGGCACGAGCATGAGAGAAATTGCTTCGTCTGAATGAAAGGAAATCTTGGCAATTTGAATTAATTAATCCTGGAACTATTAACAGCCATATCGAAAGAAATATAAGAGGTACTTTTACCTGATTCATGTCTATGGTCTGCAAAGCTTCTCCACGAGTAAAAATAATTGCATGATTTTGATTTTCAGGTTTCCCTTCACCAATTTCATTAGGAGGACCTGGAAGCTTGATACGATATATTTCCTGACATTCAAAAGACATTTACAAGGCATGTTACAATTAAAGCATTGAACAGAAAAATCTAATTCCATCACATGTTACTGATATCATATCCGATTCTTCCAGCAAAAGTGATCCTCTGTTTGACATACTCTCAAAATCATACCTCATCCAACTTGTCACCTCCCTTGACAAGTACAGAATAATAAACCTTATCAGTTTTTCCATTGACCGGCTCCTCCCTTGCATCTATGTAAGCAACACGCAGAGATGGATACCTATAAGATCATTAAGTCATATTTGTCAACATACTGAATCGCATATATAGTTGGAAATACAATCTTAATACAATCTTAATGCAACTTACGTCAACATGAGATTCAGAATATTGACATAACAACTTCGGTCTCGGGAGTCACTGGACTTCTTCTGTGCACCATAAATTTGACACGATACAACATATGTGAACTTCAGATCTGCCAAAGCCTGTGCTTGTTCCTTAAGCATTTTTTGGTCCCGGTGATTTTCATCAATGGTCCGATAGCCACCAAATAGAGCTGCAAAGCAACATAGAGAAATTAAACTAAAAATGGATTTAACTCCTAAGCTCATATTTCGTAATTGCAGAGAGAAACTAAAGTAAACGGGTGAAATAGGTACTTTGAGATTCTAATATAGTTATATAAGATTAGAGATATATCCACCAACCATTATCATTTTCATCAGCAAAATCTAGAAAGCACTGGAGTTCTAGAGCGTCCCGGTAGTACATCATCCCTCGCACTGCGGCCAGCGAGAAACATGTGAATAAAGTGGCCAATGTAAAAGTGAACGTAAGAACAACTCATAAATTGAACTGTGAGGTTTTGTTTGTATCCTTACCTGTTCGGAAAAGCGTCTGACCTCTGCAAGACACCCATTGACGTTCCAAATCCATTGTGTCTTTTTCAGCATACCCAAGTTTTGGATCTCTGATGCGTTCCTCAAAATTTCTCCATTCATCTTTTCAACAGCGAAAGTGTGTCAGATCATTAAATGCTGCCAAAACACACAGCAAAAGGCAATTATTTTGGAATTAACCTGGATAAATTCTTTGAAGGTAAAATGGGATTGTTATGCCATCTTCATTTTCCAGTTTAAGCTCCTCTGCTGAATAAAGAACATCTTCCTTATAGTATGGTGTCAAAACACTGCCAAAAACCAAAGTGGCACTAGCTTGAGTTGCAAGAGAACGGAAAAATGCCCAAGTAATCCATTCAATAGAGAGAAACAAATAGGAAATCTGAAATTAAAACTTAAAAAAGGGAGAAAAAGGCAGGAAGAGAGAGAGGGGAGAGAAAAAAAAAAAGGAAAAGAGCAATAGAATGAAGACTACCCCAATAATGCAATTACATTACTTGGAAGCACATATACTAAAGAAAGTCAAACTTAATATTAAAAAGGAAAGTTGACAAGATTTTGGTCTGCTTGGAGTCATTTTGACACCATTAACTTGTCAGCCCTTTGCATAATGATATGTCACATTTGTGTGGCTATAGTGTGATTTCGTTTCATTTTCCATCAACAAACATTTATTTTCTGAAAAATAGATTGTTCCCAAGTCTGATCACAAGAAAGAACTATAATATCTAGTCATTTACAAACTATATTATGTTCAATTCGAAGAGAATGCAATTAGTCTTATGATGAACCTTTTGATGGAGGTAAACAAAGGCAATTGACTCGACCATCTTTAGGAAAACTTTAAGAATATTAAACAACTAGATCCGAACACTTCTTTCATAACTTTGGCAAGATTGGTTCTCCTCCTCCTCGTTGGGTTAAAATTCAGGATATCTCTGGGGACTACTTTGGTTGATCTACACTGCAGCTACAAAAATCTTTCTTTCTAATTTTATCCTCTTTAGGGACTTCATTACTATAATATCCTGCGTTTAGAAGTTACATGTTCTTTTTTTATCAACACATTTTCTTCATTTATCAGAAATCAATTTTCTTAGTATGACAAATAGAAGTTGTTTGATTCTCATGATGCTGTCATTTATCAACAGATTTTTTATCATTTATAGGTGTTTGATTCTCATGATGTTTTCCCCTTATAATTCTACCAACCACTTGATATGACATCTGCCCAACTCAATCACACACTTCATAGGCCTACTATATCTCTATCACTCTTTCCATGTCATTATTATAATGAGTAAACATAATGAGAATCAAACACACTTCATAATTGGTTCTAGTTGAAAGCTTTTCAGACAAGCCAATCTTGCAGCATCAACTACATGAATAGAAGTGAAATATAACTAAGAGGCAACAAAATGTTGAGACTTGCAAGTTAAGAACTCACCTAAAAGAGAGCATATTACGAACTTTTGGAGCATTGGGCATGCTCATAAATAAGGAGTTCGCAAAAAAGGTGATGCGTCGACGGGCTTCTAGATTCATAGGCACATTTATTGCTGATTCCTTGACGGTTAGAAGCAAATGAAGTCTGACAAACTATGGAGGAGGATGAGGAATAAAACAAAACACACCAAAAGGAAGGGAATGGATCAATGCCCGGAGAAAATCAGGAAGTGAGAAACAAGTTAAACAGATCTCTGGGTGACAATTACCTTTTCTCTCCATAATCTTTTCTCTGAAAGGCCAATATTCACCCGATCAAACTTCTGCTCAAATTTGAGAACTCTATAAAAAGAAGGGAGATTAACATTTTTAAAATATGAGATATAACATAATATCAGTGTTGTAGCAAAAGAAAATTCCTCGGAAACATACTCATGACCATTATTCATTACATCCTGAATGATGATCTCTATAATATCTTGAAGTTTGTTTATGATCTGAGATTTATATAGTTCAGGGTCTTCATAGTCTGATACCTGCAAAAGTAAAATAGTTTAGGATGAATATTATCATGAAACATTTAGTTTACAGAACTTATTCAGAAGAAAATTCAGAATTGGAGAAGCATAAAGTTATGACGCTTACAAGTAGGTTTAAAAATTTATCCAGCTTGTCACTGAATAAAGGCAAATCACTCATACTAAACTCAGTCAAGAATCTTTTCTGTCGTATACTGTCTTCCACTCTATGACATATTTGCCGAATAACTCTAATGACAGACCAAAAGTGCAAACAGTCAGTCATCTGAGTAACAAAGGCCAAGCCGCCAGATTATTTTTTCCGTGATGATACAATCAAATATGACTTCCTGGTATTCAATTATTTAAAAAAAAAAAAAAAAGCTGCCTACTAGTATCTCTTACTCTTTCTCCTCTTCAACTTCTAGAAAGGCAATTAGCACATCCCTCAGTGTCTCATAGCATTCAACTATAGCAGTATACATAAATTCATCATTCTTAATTTTCCTGAAGAGATCATCATCTTCGTTCTCCTTGAAATCTTTAGCCATATCCAATGCAATTGGGATCTAATTTATAAATCAAAATGATAAGTCAAAATCGGAAATGCACTGACCATTTATGAATAGAAAACAATTTGTATTTTACCTTACTAGCAAGCAAGAAAGGAGGCCACTGGACAACAGTGACGTCCCTCGGTGAATATGGGACAAGAAGCAGATCTCTTTCCCTGAAATTTGAAAGCCATACTCAAAATGAAATTTCTTTGACCAAATGTCGTATAAAATGTATGTTATGGAAGCAAAGTACTTTAAAATGACGATCTCCTTCAAATTACTCCGGACATGAAAAAAGAACATATCCTTCAAATTTAAATAAGCAAAATGTCATATATCAGAGTATAAGTACAAACTTGTGGCTGATCAAGTCCTCATTTCGCATGGATAATATGAACTCATTCCAAACTTGAGAGAATTTTGCAATATTCCTTCTTTCCAGCGTGTTATCCTGCCAGAACCATTTCCACTCATCTATAATCTCCAAATGCTAATGGAAAATTATTGTCTAACAGACAGAGACAGAAGAAAGTTCCAGAACCAGAAAACAAACCAAAACATAGCTAGCTTGCACATTTGACAAAAGATGTCCAGAGTGCCATAAGATCTCAAGAGAATGTAAACAGATAAATGCAGTACCTGTTGATGTCGTTTCATTTCCTCTTTCGAATATGGGACAAGACGTTCATTGAAAGCAGTAGGAACAGCTTCAAATCTTGACCTTAACATCCCCAGTGTCCTTATCTGCAATAAACAGAATAGCAGACAAGAAATCAAGATATACCTCTGTGCATATCAACAAAATCAAGATTTCTGTGCTGAGAGGCACATATAAAAAATTGTCATGACCAAATATTCCACGTTTGCATAATTATATGAAGTCAACATATCATGCTGAAGCACAACGACCACTAACCTCACCAAGGTGACTGAATGCCCCTTGGATTCCACCAATAACGGTTGAGAAGATCGCATACCATATTTGCGTATCCAAAAAATAGACCTAGATACAAATTTATATCTCATTGGTTTTAACTTTTGAGATTGCAAACTAATCAAAAAGATTTATTTTGATAAACTGTTCCGACATATACCAGAATGATTGGAGCCCATATTGCAATAACAATGCCAATATTATTTGTGGCTGCATCATGAGTACACACAGAACGATTGAATTATATCCTTGATAGCAACAAGGAACTGGATCTACCCAAAAAGTTTCTGGAATATTACCATTTGGAAAGAATTCGTGCCAATCATAGCTGCTGACAGAGATATTCATGATTGTCTGTGTTGGTTCAATTAATGGCAATATCTGTTCAAGAAAAGTAAATTTTGTAGAAACCAAGTGTGAAAAATCGAGTATATTTCAATAGTAGAATAACATAAAGCATTTTTGGGAATATAAGCTCATGATCATGGCCAAAAGAAAAAAATATGGAGAGCAATAGGCCAAATCAGCAGCTTAAGAGCTACTTATAAGTCACAGTTCATTCGTTCAAACAAGCTCTCTGAGGAGACATATGACATTCTACAAGGAAAACAATATTTCATGTTTATCTCAAAAAACTGCACATGGATGGATACTTTAGGAGATTGCTGAATAAAATATGCGAATATAGAATATTCATGCAAACATGTAAAAGCCTTGACAAGACATGCAAAAGTGGTCATAGAAGGTGTTCTTAAGGCCCCATGCTTTGTGCAGTAGATGCCAATTTTATTTTATTTCATGAACCACGAGCACGTCATAAAACTTCTTCCCTGGTTCACAATTGGTATAAAAGTTATCTGACGTAAACGTTTCTTATGCTAGCACATATGTTGTCATGAAATAAACTTCAATACTTTGAAGAAGATTTTGTGCTGGAATAATAATGCCTCGTGCAAAGCATAATGGTGTGAGGAAATGGATTATACATAGAAATCTATATTAACAAAATGGCTTTTGGAAGCTGAAGTGAGACGTTTATTGAATGGCTTGAGAATATGTGTTCAAAAAGGATTCACATACATTATGGCAGAAGTTGACTCTAACAGAAACTCAACTGATCCTCGCTGACAAAGGGGGGCCTTGGTGTATCCAATATCTATAGGTTGAAATTAGGGAGTTGATGGAAAGATTTAATATCACACTTTGTCACGTCATGCGAGAAGCTAATCTGGTGGCACATTGCTCCACAAACAAGGGACATGAGATCCAAGGATTTAAGTTATGGGAGCCACGCGAGTTGACAGGTTCTATATTGGACACATTGAGGATGGACAAACTGACCTACCTTATATTCGCAAGATTAAGAGGGATATAGTGATGAAAAATTCATTTTTTATTCTTTATAATAGTTTGTATTAGGTTGCATTTCATGCATTAGGGGTTGATATGATGCTCTTGTATCTCTCTTTGGGAGGTTGGACTATCACGTTCCCCTCCCGTTGCTGTAAAAATTTCTTTTTATTGGAATAAAAGGGTAGGAGTAGCCAAACAACCCCCCTTTCTCTTGAGAGGGGGTGAGGGATAAAACCATTAGATTCAAAAATGTGTTTTCCCCCAAAATAAAAAATAATAAAAATAATAATAATAATAATGATAATAGTAACAACAAAAAAAAAAAAAAAAAAAAATTGGCATCTAATATCTGTCCCATAACATTGTTGCCCAGAATTATTAACAAAACGAGATTAATAACAAGACAAGATTGAGCAGAAAATTACCTCAACATAATAACTGAACGCCAACTTGCTTATTAGCAGCATGATCCAAAAGAGCGTGTATCTGAGCACAGAAAGGGTTACTGTTAAGGAGCGGTAAAAACTGAGGTCCGATCTTGGATGGGTGAGAGAGATTAGCAAGAAAAAAGTTAAAAATATATTGTATTTAATAGATTAAAGTTTTCAAAGCATATGAAAATAACAACTGCTTAGGGCAAACAATAAGAGAAGGGAAGAGGTGAAGAGAAAATTAATGCAGCCCAACTAGTGTGATATTTACATTTGAAAATAGAAATAGAATGAGTAAATTGAGTGATGGAGATCTATGTAACACTTGTGGGTCCTGCGAAATACGTGGATTGGATTCCTTTCACCTATTTCAGAAATGAAATAGAAATAGTTTGCAAGCATGGGGACAAAAGAATTAACTCATGCATGGACTAAAGCATATTGCTGTCTTACTTCATAAGGGAAAATATATCTTCATGCATGCCTCTTCCAACATAAAGCTTTGGCTGGGATCAGTAAGGACATGTTAAATTGCATAAAATCATACTAATATTGAAAAATAAAATACTAGAATTCCTTACCTGAGCCCACCACATAAGAAGGATAATGATTCGCCAATTTGAACGCTCCATCATTCTCCGCACAAGTGGGAACAGAAATAGCAACGCAGCCAAAATATTAGGAATCAAATAAATAGCAATACAGTAGTTATACAATGA
>CAVNYN010227340.1:0-11544 GCA_963692815.1 Nyctanthes arbor-tristis
TTTGTCAAGGTAATACAATAGAAACTTAGTTCAGCTAGTTGGGTTTGATACACAGCACCTAATGCACAACAAAATACTGTTCCAGTTTGCTACAATTTCATTTTTCCATTTCCGTTTTCCTGGTTGGTCATTTTGTATTTTTGCAAGCTTTCTAATAAAATTTTGTAGTGAGTAATTGTTAAGAGATTCCAAACTCTTCAAAAGTGGAAAATTATAATCGAGTCTTCATTTTTTCTAAAAAATTGTTGTTGTAATTATTCTAACGATAGTAGATTTATATGAGTTTGTACGTAACTAATAGAAGCATATTATTTGGAAGTTTCCTTCTTTGCATGTAGGAGTTGTGAATAAGTATTACACACACAATTCAAAATAAGATAGAAACCAATTTTTCTCACATGGTAATCGGAGAGCTATAATTTGTGTTGTTGTACCTTTTCCATTTATCTTCAGGCTGTAATTTTGACGTGACCAAGAATTGCACAACCTTCATTGCTAGCAGTAGCTAACTTCCGATTCTTAAAAATGAAAGAATAGGAACTTAATTGCTGACAAATCTTTGTTTATTTATTTATTTTTTATTTTTTGTTGGATAGTAATAAGCTCTTTCTAGGGGATGTGTCCAAAACGTGTCATGAGCAGAAAATAAATATAATCCTGCTACCATGTTTGAATAATTGAAAGAAAAAAAAAAAGCAAAAGAGAATGATAACGGCTGCACAAAAATAATTCACATTTATCAGGGAACTGAAAAAGAATTCAAAGGATAAATAAGTGCACAATTAGGGAGAGAATTTGAGGTTTATTCAATAAAAAAGTCCTGTACAAAAAATAACGCTCTTTTTATAGGACGATATAAAATCACAAACTAAGTAGGAAAATAAAGGATTTTTTGGCAGAAGTTAACTACAGAAATTAATCAAATGAGTACCGGAACAAGAATTAAAGACGTTGTAGAAGACCTTAATTAAATTGATTCCTTTTCCCTTCCAGAATCTACGTTCCGTGTTGCTTCATTTCTCCATTGGCTGAAAATAACTAAACTACGTAAAGTTATGCTTTAGATAGCTATCCAAAAGTTCTGTACCCAGCTAGCAAAATCCAGTAATCCAAGCGTAATTAGTGGGCGAGTGATCTTTCTAAAGCGTCAAGAGTTTCCAAGAGCCTCCTCTGAAAGCAACCACCTCACTATCAAGGACCTTGCTTATGACATCAATATGAGAAAATGATGTAATTGGGTCTGAGAAAGCGGATGACTAAACTCCCAGAAATGAATGATGGCAACAATCTGAAGCTTGAACGTAAAAATGTCATAAAGTAAAATCTAGTCGAGTGAAAAATTTTCCAAATTAAGGAAAAAAGGGGAAGGTGTGTGCATAGTGGTAGGCGCTTGGTACTTCAACTTAACCGTCTTGGGTTCAATGGTTATTTTTTCCTTAAATTTTTTAATCTACCCGGGGAAAAAAAAAAAAGTTGACGGGTTGGGTTGCGATGTGCAATACCCATCCCCACCCCCCTATGCAATCTGTGCAGACACTTGCACCTAGTCCCACCCCATTACTTGACCGGCTCTTGTATTACCCACCCGTTCCGGTCAAGGCCCCCATGGGTATCAGATTTTTGGGTTCAAACTGTGGTCCCTAATTGAAACCTAATTTATGTAACATCTCACTTAAGCAATTCTAGTTAGATCATCTTTCTAGTTATGCCATAGGTCTATGTTGACATAAATGACCAGCTTGGCCCGAACATGTAAATCCCATAGAAGTAATTAATGAAGGGAAATACGATGAGTATACAGTATGTCCATAACAAGGGCTATCTACGAGAAGAATATCCATAGGAGGGGTTGTCTAAGAGATTTTCAAAGATAATACTAAAGCGGGATGATAAAAATAGTCATCGTATTGCAACTCAAAGAAAATGAACGGGTAAAGGAATTAATTAAAAGTAATTTGTTGGCTCTTTAAGGACACAACTACGAAAATATTTGACCATCTATTTCATTAGCTTTTCCATCTTATGCGGAGAAGGTATTACAATTGCAATCTAAAAACATTGAGAAGTAAATGGTAATTGCAGACTAATACAAGTAGTGGTAAAATCTAAACGGAGTACTGAAATAGAATATTTAGGTAGCTTCATGTATGGTACTCAAGCTTTTGGACTTTTGGCATTCCCTCAAATTATTTTTATGCTCTCTATCATCCCACACCCATTTATTTATTCTCCAATATGGCATTACTAACAATTTTCTATATTTTTACTGGGCATCAACCTCTTGAAATTTAGCATTCTTCCAAATCATTTGAATCCTCTCTACCATCCCACACCTTTATTTATTCTCTCATATGGCCTTACTAACAATTTTCTATGTTTTTGTTGTTACACCAAGTAAAGACGAAATCGTAAAAATAAAAAAAAAATAAAAAAAAGACAAAAACCAGTATAAAATCAGAATATAATTGCTCTTCAAATGAAAATTGTCTTAATCCTGCCGCTGGAACAGCCACTTCCCAACCACTTGAAATCTGTACTACGACCGTTCTCCAAAACCATGATGCTACCACACAAGAGATAGAAATTTTCCTTTGTTGCTTTGCCGAAATGGCAGCAAGGAGGAGGTTCTTTCTTATTTACTTATTTTTTCCAATTTGAAATTGTGATGAACCTCAAATAAGCTAATCAAAATCAAAGGAATGAAACATGGATCGACAAATGTTTGGGAGTTCCTCTATTGAATCCTTTTCCTTCTTGTTGCTGGATATCTTGTTCATACACACCTCTTTGTTTCCCGGTCCTCTAGAGAGTTACATGCAGAGCTTGAAAATGTCAAATCTTTGGTGATTCTATCATCTATTATTGAGTTGCGAAAACTTTTGGATAGGTATCCTACATCTGAGCCGAATTCTTTAGCATGCTTTTGTAGTGTCGCATTGATACCATTGAAGTACAAGAAGCTTTAGTTAGCTTTACAGTGTATTCAGTAACAACTTATAAACTGATGGGTTATAAATTGTAAATTGATTTATAGGCTTTCACATGAAATTACTTTATTAGACCTTTTCTTTTGGAAAGTAAAAAATTATGGCATGAATTTTAACTTGTCTACTAATTATTTTTGACTTTTCAAACAAGTGAGCCAATGTAGTGATGCAACGTGACAGTTTACAAAATAATGTGGTCTACAATCAATTGCAAACACATTGCTAAGGGGTCATGAACTTAAATGCATGACAAACTTCTGCTTCTTGGAGTAACTTCGAATCCATCTGGAAGTGTCAAAATTATAATTCCACAAGATAACCAGAGGCCTTTAATCAATCATGGCTGTCAACTCTCTCCCTCTCCCCCCCCTCTCTAACTGCAGCTTCGTCGCTGTGATAATGATGATTATTATTGTTATTTTGTTGTTTACCATATTTCTTGTTGTCATTTGGTGTTTTCAACGCTGTTAAATGTCGTGGTTTTCTCTATCATCTAAATGTAACTGTAACTTACAAAATTGATCCTTATGATTAACAGTCAAGTGACGTCTTCCAGTGCCAATGCAATACTTATGTTCCGATTAAGTGCTTTTTTGATATTCCATTCATATTTTTAATATCATTGTTTTAAAAGTTCAAACTTATTCACTTCCTTTATAACTTCAAATGCTCTCTTACAAACTATTCATGGAACTATGGAAGTAGGTTGTGTTTACTCTGGGTTGGAGAGTACACTAATTCCCTTATACATGTAACCTAGGAAATACGTCTAGGGCTACATCGTTCTGACTTTATGCTGGATGAACAAACTAAACTGCTTCTCCAAATAGAGCTCAACACGATTTCATCTTCATTTCCTGGGCTGAGCAGTCTTGTTAGTGAGCTTCACAGGTAATTTCACTAGTTTTGCTTTCTTCTTCTTCTACTTGTTAAATGTCCATTTATAAGCTGATTCCCATCCTGAAAGTTATAAGAAAGATCTTGTTTGTTTTTTACCCTTATTTTTCGTTTTTGTATTGTGTAATTTTACATTTTGCTCAAGAGTCTTGGCTTGATAGTTCACACTCACGTTCCTTTCTGCGTGTACCAGTAACATGGGCTAGAATTCACTCTATTTTTCTGGAGTGAGAAATATTTAAAGCTATACATCATGAATGAATGAAATAATTGTTTGAGATTAAAATCCTTGCTGAGTCTATTCACGCCTAGATCAGAATCCTTGCTGAATCTACATTCTCAGAAATTTGAACATGGATTTAACTATTCCAAAAAATTAATGCAAATAAATTCAACAATAACATGAAAATCAAGGGCATGACCATTCAAGACATGATAAAATTAAGTGCATATTCAGGTATTGTATGCCATTTTGACAAAATATATCTATTCTTTATTATACTATATATATATATCTGTCAAAATTTAAAGCACTCTTTATTATACTATATTGCTAACCAATGCATTTTCTGTCAGAGTTTTCTAAATGCTCAAATGTAGAAAGTGAATGTAGATTATAAAACCCATACCTTGCTACCTGGATTCTCTAACATATTAGAGGAAGATAATGAGAATACGGAGCATAATAAAGGGATTAGTTAAGCAAAATCAGGTTAATATGCTTGGGAGCCATGGCAACATGAGTTCATCACATGCCTTCCCTATTAAGATCTTGATGAGCAACACTGACTGCTAAACTGTTGGATTTGAATCACCTTGAACTGCATAATTGAAATCCAGCCATACTTGCATTGAATCCACGAAGTAAAGAAAAAGCTGGAAGTTGGGAAATCCCACCTGAGTTATTTGGCCCCACCAAAAAAATTTCAGATGCAAGTATAAAAACCTTATCCCCGAGATCGGAAGAGAGGAAGACAGGTAGTGTAGAGAGATGAGAAAAAAGAAAATAAGTATCCAAGAGATTTATATATTTTAACCTACATTAATCACTGGATTGTTCTTGGATGGGTAGTAACTTCAATCCTTAATTACAATGGTCAGTACAACACAGATTTCATTACCTTTTTCACACCTATAATGACATTCCGTCAAGGTTAGTGTATGGGTATTCATTCATATTTAATGGGAATTGGTATGCTAAGGCATATCAGCTCTTGTCTGACAAGCGATTTTTGACACATAATGAACATGACTTAAACATGCCTTCAAGAAACATTTTCTTTGACATTATTTTTTGTATTTCAAAATTTATGTCATGCAGCCAGTCTGTATTGCATTCCACCTGGTTTATCAACATCTGCTCAATATCTAGAAGATTCTTGGCCTCAGCCCATAGGAAATCTTTTAACTTCAGCCTTTCAGTGTTACATTCAGAGAGTACTGGTGATTCCTTGTTCTCGCAGTAATCATAAAAATGCTTCTCCTTATCTATCACCATTTTGTTTTCTGCCCGGAATTTGACCAATTTTGGCTACGGCCAAAGCCATTCTGATTCAGAATTCCGTAAGTTGCTTGAGACCAATTAATGTGAACGCAATGTCTTGGAATATTTGTACAACTATTCTGTAAAAAGATAATAGGAAGTAAGATAGCAAGTTTTAAAAGGAGAAAAAAATAGTGGAGAAGCACAACAAAAGCTCTGTATTTTCTATATTATATTGAGATATTTATATAAGGATGTATATACAAGAAATGAAGAGACAAATAAAAAGACGATATCAAAACCAGAGAACTTGGCTCAAGTAACATTTGTGAATGGTATGACCAGACTTCCCACACAACTGAAACTTGGGTCTTAGAGCTCTTTAGACATGGAGAATAATGAAAACCTAATTTACAAATTAAATCAAATCTTCCAGCATGTTCAAAGTGAATTACTTAAATTAGCCAGCTTAATTAAGCTTTGTCCCACAATCTCTGGGGTCCGGCATGTTGACCATCTTTTCTTATTTCTCTTAATAATGTGGGCAATCTCTAAGAACCAATGAACTGTATCATGAACTCAGGACTCAATTCAGATCAGATTTCTTGAATATGCCCCTCTTATCAAGCTAATTCTATTTCAAAACAGAAATAGATTTTAGCAAATGAATGGGGGAGGATTTGCATAGTACATCTAGAACCTAAAGGTCCTAGGTTTGATTCCCCCTATAGGTTGTATTGTTGATTTATTTGCGTTGTGCTTTAGTAGGACACATCTCTAAACAAAAGTAGGCAATAACAAGAATATTAAATGTTTTTTAAGATTTAAAGCAGCCACCCTCAAATTGAATTTGACGCAAGCATATTAGCAAAAGTGTCAAATTTTTTTGATACTGTATGTTAGGGTGACTAAACATAAGTTTGAAGATGATAAGTTCCTGTAAGGTAATATATGTGGATTATGAGGGTTGTCTTCACATGAACTTGAGGACATAAGAGGCTGAAAGCACATGTATTTCCTATATCCACCTGGTTATGATAAATCAAGTTGCTTGGTCGAGACTTCTTATTGGAAATAGTACACTTCAATGCAAATCAATTTCTTTGGTTGAGATACGTAGGAATCTTTTCGATTATAGAAGTCGGAGTTTTATTCATGATTATATCACATCAAGAAATACATCCAAAATCAGTATTTTTTATTCAATTAATTTCATCAAGTTTTTAAACTAAGAACCGATACCTGTTTTCTATGATGATCAGTTGGATACGTCTTTTTATAAGCTGAAGAGAGTGATTTTATAATTTTTCATGTCATTGACATCTCTCTCTTCTTAATATTTCAACTTCTTTCCTCCTTCCCCTGTTAATTTTGTAGCCTCTTGTGTGGCTTTTTGCACGCTTTAATTTATACGGGTTTGGTATGGGTACTCAATGCGAGAGTTAGATACCATACTTAGGGCTGGGCATTTCACAGTGTTGACCCAACTGAACCCGATTGGTTTGGGCGGGTTCGGGTGGGTTGTGGGATGGAAAAAAATAAAATAAAAAATAACCCGAAAAATTGGCCCGAAACCGACAAAACCCAAAAAATTGTCGTTAAACCGACTAAACCTAACCCAAAACCAAATGAGGTCGGTTTCCGGTTCCCGACGCCCAGCCCTAACTGTACTCGCTACTCTTCTCCTTATATCCCTTACTCCCTTGTGCCCATTCTTAAATTTTACTTGCAAGTTGAACAATTTTCACAATGTTGTACTGTCGAATATAGTTTTGGACACTCCATATGATTCGTGCTCTTGGCTTAAAGCAGTCCTGTCAGAATTTTTCTACAATTACTGTGGTTATGTGATATGGTAGCTTCATTCTTCAGGAGAGATACTTCGTCAATACGAGCAACATCTCGCATTAGATCCTGAAAGGATTCCACGAAACAATGCCGTTACTCGGTTTGCGGAAGCATTGTCTAAAGCCTGGATTGAATATAATAATCCAAGGTTGTGTTCAATTAGTCATATTAATTCTGATTCTGCAATTGATAGCTCAATGAATCTCTTATGCACTAAAGTGTTCAATGCAGCGCAGTAGTTATGGTTGTGGTACAAACTGAAGAACGAAATATGTACGATCAACACTGGCTTTGTACGACATTGAAGGAAAAATATCCTTTCCATCAAGTAAACTGCCAATATTTGTAAACATTTCCATAGTTATTAATTCGTGAAGTTAAACTGTTTAAAATTATTTTGAATGATTATTTTTCTTGTCCGTTTCATGTCAAGATTTCTTTTTGGGTGTATTTTCTTAACTAAATAACACATATCAAGTTACAAGTATTAGGAAGACGTTGGCAGAAATTGATGCACTTGGGGAGCTTCTGCCAGACGGAACACTTGTTGTGTATGTATCTATTTGAACTGAAAAACAACTTTGATCCCTGAATTAACAGAATTAGCTTGTAACCTTTTAGCTGTACTATCTGAGAGTTCATAATTGCAGGGATGGCGAAGCAGTTGCAGTTATTTATTTTAGAGCTGGGTATGCACCAAGTGATTATCCTTCGGAGTCGGTGAGTAGACAATGTGTTTTCTTTAAGATTAGCAGATATACTTGTGTCTGTTTGTATGCTGCGCACATTTTTGCTCATCGTTCAGTTCCAAAAGGCATCCATCACCTTTAGTTGCGCAAGCTAATAATGTCTTAATGTTGGTCATATTAGTTCTTTAGCAGCCATTGCCAGAAGTTGTGAGAATGGACCCACCCAGTGCAGATCCCAATATGCATATTTTATCTCTTTCACAATCCTTTTTGCCTAATCATTTTTTTGTGGGAACATGGCAGGACCAAAATTCACCACCGTGTTTGGTTATCCAAAATTAACTTCTGGTTGTATTTCCTTTTAAGATGTTAGACCACATTATTTTCTCTCTCATGTCCACCATGCCATGTATACACAAACATGTGATTAGATGGGAAAAAGGGAAATGAAAAAGCGAACAGAAAAATGTAAAACAGAGTGAGAAAATACGATATCATCTTGTCTCAGATAGAACTCCAAAATTATTAATTGAAAAACAGATTGAGCTTGTTGATGAATGACGCTGCGGAGGACTAAGGGGTTAAGAGTGTTCATGTTTGCAGTTGTAAATCTTTATTGGTTGGAACCAGTTCACTGTGAAGATATAAATTGTACCGTTATTCGGGTTTTCTGACTGAATTTGAAATACATTGATTGGAAATATAGAAATAACAATGAATCGCCTAACATTCAAGAGGTAGGCCCTCTTATAAGCTTTCTAGATTTCTGAACGATTGACAAGTTCCACTTGTTCTACCACTACCACGCCAATTTTTTATTCCTCAAATTTCCTGAACTGACCCTCCCCTTAGTGGCAGATGCTTTCAATCTCTGCCCTCAGAGCTATTAGGTTGGCCATGTGTCCTCTTTTCTGAATATGCTTCCATCTAGGGTACTTAAAATACATTTGATATTTGCACTATCAACTATAGAATTCCATTCTGATCTCAAAATGTCCTTTCGTATATAACTTTTTGTTTGTACATTATATGAAATGTCTTTCATGTTATTCATGTACTATAATTGTGAGCAAGGACAACATTCAAGTTAAATGTGGAACTTATTATAGGTGAAAGCATTTAATTCCATAAATTTTGGAATAATAATCTTCTTACATTTTTTACTGTTATTTTCTTATCAGAAAGAGATTGACACAGATACTCATAAGTTAAGTAGCATTGAGGATAAAGCCTAAAGGTTTCTTACATGGTCTTGGAAGTAGAAAAGTTAACAAGATTTTAGTTAATAAAATAAACTCAGAAACCAATGAAGCCTTAGCCCATTTGGTTAGGGGACTAAGGTTGAGGCCCTGGGTCGTAAAGGTCCTGGGTTTGATTCCCGGTATGTGGGGGTTGGTCTGCATTTTATATGTAGTTTGTTGTCTCTTGTATAGGAGTTTGTACTATTGATTTCTTGTAGTCCCCTGTATAGGGGTTTGTCTTGTCAATTTCTGTGCGCTGTGTTTCAGAAGAATATATCAAAGTGTTCGGCTAGACATCTAGATTATAATCTATATTATAATCTGCCACACGGCATCATTTCATGAAACTTTTTTCAAAAAGTCAAAAAGTAAAAGTCAAGCCACAATTGTTTACTTTTTGCAAAAACAATCAATAAAATGATGCCACGTAGCAGATTATGATCCAGATTATAATCCAAATTCTAGCCAAACACTTTGTATATCTTATGCACTTGTTATGCCATGATGCAGATTGTAATTGTACTTCAAATAATAATAATAATAACAACAACAACAACAACAATAACAATGAACTCATAAATTCACAGTTAGCCTCTCCGGTTCCCATTTTGGGCTGATGGAATAGCCAACTACATATTGAAAATTCAGGTCACACAATCTAACTTTCGCAATAAATGCAGTTTTGTCTCTTGATCACTAGCCTTTATATGTTGCCATCTTGTGCCGTTGAGAATCAAGGCCCATCCAGATTGATATAATAATAAACGTAGAATTTAATAAATCCAGGTTGGTGGCTTTGCCATCAAGATTTGTCTGAGGTGCCTTAACATAATAAACATAGAGCTCGCCACCGCCCCAGGGGCAAGAAAAAAATAAAATAAAATAAAATAAAAAAATAAATAAATAGAAAGGAATTGTAGGAAATATGTAAACTTATGAGAAATCATTATGGGTAAAATTTTGTGGTTGGTATGAAACCTAAGATATCCTTGGGATAATTAGATGGAGAAAGTTCTTTATATGACATAATCTACAACAGCTCTTTTAAGAAATATCCAGGTGTTTTGTTTTTGGGAAATCTATGTAAGACACTCTCTATTTACGGTATATTTATAGTTCACATAGCTTATTTTCAAAAATTTATATTCTATACATTATTTAATGGTAACAAATAACATCTTTCCAGTTTTTCCTATAAAATTTTATATACACACCAAAAAAAAACCCTTGTTGAAACTAACAAATCACACCCAAAATATTATATTATGAACACTTCATGCACTAGTTATTTAATAATGTATTGAAAAATTTTGCAAAAATTTATTTTATTTTTTCAATTTCAACTTTGTAAAAGAGGGAATGGGAACTTATTTTCACCGTTTGGTGAATAATTTCTATTGGATGATTGAAAAGATGAAGTTAAATGGTACACCATATTTTGTATTGTTTACAACTTAATTTTCTTTTTGTATGTTTATTTTACTCATAGTATTGCATCCATTATATGGTAATTACTATTTTCAGAAAATTGAAGAAAAAAAGAGAAAAAGAAAATTAATTTGTGATAAAAGATACTAATAATTGAAATTTTGAAAAATAATAAGGTTAGTTTGATATTTGTAGGGTAATCTTTTGTGTTTTTCAAGGTTTTTCAACAAAATTTGTTAATATATTAAACAAAATGCAGTATGTAAAATGTAATTTTTGAAAATATATTATGCAAATTGTAAATACTAACTCCCTAAGCATAAGGTGTGTGTTTTAAATTTCACTTTGCTTTTCTAGAGTCATTTCACCTTGGGGTGAAAATACAGTTTTCATTTGAATTCATCCTAGTCATTTTCTTTTTGATAATAATACCACTAAAATATCTAATTATGGCACCATATTATAAATCCACCACAATTAAATTTTCCATCATAATACCACAACGATTTTACATCTAAAATAATTAAAAGAAACAAGATCCATCCTCCTCCATTACAACCAATTCAATATTCAAGTACCAAAACCTTATCCAACATCTCATCAACTCAATTTCTTGTCAACGATAAAATAGTACCCTATATTCTGTTTTTTTAATCTTTGGCAAGCATTTAAGTTTCTATTGTTTTCTCATTGAAGATGATGAAGGAAAAAATTTTTCCCCCTTCTTTAATATCTACTTCAATTCACCATGAAATCAAAGTAAATAAAAGCCAATTGGAGGTTGTATTGAATTTTTAGAGAAAGAGAAATAAACAAAATAAAAAAGGGATGAATCCATGCTTTCCATGCTGCTACAATGGCAGGGATCAAATTTGGTCATGAAATGAAGAACAAGGTGCTAGCAACCCACCACTCCGCCCACGGGGGGGGGGGGGGGGGGGGGGGGGGGGGGGGGGGGGGGGGGGGGGGGG
>CAVNYN010227357.1:0-40157 GCA_963692815.1 Nyctanthes arbor-tristis
TGTAAGACATGCAATATTTAGGTAACTTGTTCACACATTGTAGTGTATTTTGATGATAACACATATATATTATTTAGATGTTCATTTTATATTCCGTCTCTTGATAAAAAGTAATTATTTATCTCTATGTCGAGGCCAATTTTTCGAAAGTCGTCTAGGGCCTAGTAATTTACAGGGCCGACCCTAAATACATCTATGAAATATTGTCAAAGTATAGATCTTTTTCTTCGCAGTTTTGTACTAATAAGAACTCAAATATAACAAATGACTTAATTCCTGCTTATGAAAATAAAAGAGTTGTCTTGAATTGTGAGCTCTCCTTTTAGGTTAAGGATGGATTCTTGTCATGGTTTGTTCTTAGCAGATTTGTTGTCCCAACTCCCAACTGTAAGAACTATTATTATTATTATTATTATTTTATTTTATTTTATTATTATTATTTTTTTGGGTTCTTTTGGTTTTTTTTTTTTTTTGTTCCTTTTTTCAGTTGTTTTTTTTTTTAAACTTTTTTTTTTTTCTTTATATGTTTCCTCTTTTTCTCGTCCTTTTTGTTTTATTTGTTTCCTTCTCGTGTTTCGGTTGTAATAGTTAAAAACGTGAAGCACTTTCTTCTTCCCCTTCTTTCTTCTTCTGCAATTAGGGTTTAGCCACACCACCGCCACCAGGCTTCCAAAATAGCCATTGAAGGAACCGGAAGACCCATTGTCAACACTATTAAGACACGATAAAGGTCTCCTGTCTCTCCTTCATCTTTTTATTTGCTTTTGGCGTGTCGGACTCGCCGGAAATTGGGAGTAACATTCCAACACAGCTAGTGGCGTGTCCAACGCGTGTTGGCTCACCAACACGCCGGCGCCGGAGACGTGTCGGTGTTTCCTAGGTTCCAGCCTTGCCTATAGAACGGTTTGAAAATTCCGAGTGGAAGGAAGCCAAAGACAAATTTTTGTGTTTCACAGAAACCCAAAGGGGTTGAAAATAATAATTCCATTACGTCGAATTTCTCTTGTTCTTCAAATTTTCTAACACAATTTTGTAACAGTAAATTGTTAGTTTCAATTTTTAACAGTTAATTGTTAAGGTTAGTTCATTTTCGGAGAAATTTTGCAGGTAATAAATGTCTGAGTTTCACTTTGATGAAATAATCGAAGTTGTTGATATCGATGACAAAAGATATGATAAAGGTAATAATATTGACCTTTCTTTTTGCTAATTACTGGACAAATCCTTCTCCTTTTACGATTGTTCAAGAAGTGCATTTCTTGGAAACTTATTACTTTTTTCAAGAAGTGCATTTCTTGGAAACTTATTACTTTTTTCAAGAAGTGCATTTCTTGGAGACTTAGTACTGAAGCAGATGGGCGGCTTTTAGCTAAGGGTTTTTGAATGCATTGTTTCAGTTTCACGCATTATAGCCCAGACTGAAGATGAAGACGTCTTTCTGGAACTAGATGTGCATAGTGAGCTATACCCAGTACGTCGGAACGAGAAATATAGGATGTTGATAACTAATTCTTTGAGCTTTGACGGTTCAGCTGCTGTTCCTAATCAGGTTGACTTTCTCTAGTTCTGTTTGCACTTGTTAAGATTATGGCGTCTGGAGATTTATTCTTACAAAGTCAAAACACTAACAATTAGTAGAATCTTTTAATTTATATACTTAAACTTCTTGTAAGTAGTATAGAACAAAATATTTGCATCTTTATGTAACTTGTTCCGGAAATAGAAAATTGAGCAAAAGATAGCACTGACGCTCATTTCATCTATTGTAAGATAGCACTGACTCTTATTTCATCTATTGTTTGAGCACTCGCTTTACTACACTCTTGCTGTTTTAGGGGCCTCTGTTATAAAGTGGAATACTGCTCATTCCATATCATTATCTTTCGAACCTTTTCAGATACTTGAAGAGGATACTTGAAGGGAAAATCTGGCGTTTTATGTTTCTATTGAAGCTCTGTATTTCTGTTCAAAAGAGTTGTGCAAGTGTTCTTTTGACAACCGTAGGAATTAAAAATGGGTTGTACCTTATGCTAGATCTGTCCAAGTATATAAAAAATGGGTAAACTTGTTATGTAGCAAGGATGATAAATTTGTTACACATGAGAAGATTGGATAAAGATGAAGGGGAAAGTATTATAAGGTATTTATGGGGTTCATAGACATTTCCTTTTATAGATGAACAATGAGGAGAATATCTTCTAGCGAAGGTTGGTGTTGTTGATTTCACCAGGCGAGGAGCTATATAAGAATATGGTCAAATCTGTTCTATCTTAAAAAGCCTCCAAGCAGGACTTTACACGGCATTAGACTTGGCTTGTGCCATTCTCTTATAAAGGCTTACAAAGTGGACACTTGCTAGTTGCTATATTTGTTGTTTGCATACAGAAAGAAGTTGATTTATCAGCGTGACCAGAGTTTGTTATAAACTTGTAGTGTCTGGCTTTACTTGTCCAAGCCAACAATTCCTGATGGTTTCTCAATTTCCATCCCCCCCTCCCCCGGCGGGGTGATTAGAAGCTATAAATATTCATGGGAAGAGCCATATTTTATTGTGAAACTATTAAGGTCTAAAGTTTAAAAACTCTGTGAGCAAAGAAGCTTCTATGATATTTTGTTGGGTTTGTTGGATGCTTTGGTTGGGTTTACTCACTTTTAGATATTCTCATGTTGTAAGAAATCAGATTTTTAGACAAGAGGCCTAATCATCTATCTGGACACTCTGAATCATGGGATTATCATCTATCTGGACACATTGTACCATGGGATTTTTATAACGTTGAAGAGCTTGGTTGATTCCTTTGAAGCCTATGGATCTTCCGATCTCGATGTCACTTGGTTGAGATTAGTTCCTGCCATATAATACTTCTTTTTCTTTTCAAAGAGGATGAATACATATCTACTGAAGTTTTTAAATTGAACTAAACTGCGCTGATCAAAGGGAAAAGGGAAAGAAGAAATTGAACAAAGATTTTATTCACTGGATCATGTAGGTTTTGTTGGCCTTGGTATGCTGTGCTTTTGAGTTCGCATTCTACATTAGGCTTATACTAATTCTTAGGTTTTGATGTCATCATTTGTATAAATTTGTTCCATATTATCTGTATGTTTACTAAGTTTCTATCATGTTAAAATGAACTTAATTGGAGTGTAAAAGATTTCTGTCTTGTATGTCCAAGGAAAACCTTGGTTGTAAGACCATACAAACAAACACAGAAAGTAACACGCGTTAATTATTCATATCAGCAACTTGAATACCAAAAGGATTCTAGGATGGCATAACTAAATGATGATATTATGAACTGGATCTCATATATTATTACTTTACTCCTATTGCAGGCCAAACAAATATCACTTGCAGACAAATTTGAGTATGTCATGCATGGTTTGCTGTATAAGATGGCTGAAGATAAAGAAAAGAAACCTAGTGGAAGCACAATCAAAGTGTACGTGCACTAACTGCTCTTTCTTTATGGGTTAGTTAATGACATGAATGTTTTTTATTTATTTTCAATGAAAGGATCACATACAGCCGTTCAAGTTTTCAACAGACTAATTCTCAAACTTGATTATGTTAACATTGAATGTACTTATTCATGATTAGTTACGAGTTCCAAGAATAAAGATATAGAATAGAGTACATCGATGCATGACTTGTTACTAAGGAATGCTAAGCATAGAATTTTGATAGTTGTTGAGATAGGAAACGGTAAATTTATAACTACTGAAGTTCACTTGCAATGTGAATCCTTCGTGGAGTGGTTTGTGCAATAAATAATTGTGACCGATTTCAATCTGTGTGAAAATATGTAGTTGCCTATCTTAGTGGGATGGTGGGACTAGTATCTTATATGTTGTACATTCTTTCCAATTTCGATCCCTTTTTTTATTCTTCATCTGATTTCGAGTCTTTCGTTTGCTTTTTATCAATCTCCTAATGACAGGGTGGTATATATTTCATTTGGAGGACTTCAACTGATGCTGAAAGGCGATCCTCTGAAGATGCACAAGTTCAGGGTGGATCAGAGGTTGTTTCTTCTCTTGAGGAAGATTTGAAACCTAAATTTGTTTAGGATGCGGCAGTGTGGTTCAGATATTTGTACGAAAATGCTGGAAGGTTTTGTCATTAGATTTAAGTTTAGTTTCCTTTAAAGATGGATCAGAAATGAAAAATTCTCGATTGTGCCAAATATATTTTCCTTGGAGCGATCATTTCGTGTTTATTAAGTCGAAACTCGTTGAGCATTTTCCTTCATTTCTTACGCAACCTAGTCATTGCACTGATAAAGTTATTGGAACACCTCATTCAGGAGGCATCAAAATGATAAAATTATTGGAACACCTCTCATTCAGGAGGCACCAAAATTGATGCCACAACAAGGGCACACAAGATGAGCTCCGCACCCGCTCCACCCCCTTTCCCCCTTTAAAATATTAGCAAGATGGTTGTTTGGTTTGAATTCTTTAGACATTTTATAATAATTTTGTTATACCACAAGAAACGTAGATTTTGGAGAGAGAAAAATTACTTAGAACATGCAGCAGAAGATACTTGGAAATAGTGTGAATATATTAATTCTGTAAGCAGATAGAATTATTGAGAATCCATGGCAAAACAAAAAGTATTTCTTTTACTTTTCATTTTCAGTTTATTCTGTAAACTGGTAAGTCTTTTTGTTCTATCTAGGATGAACCTTCTTCTTCTTCTTCACATGGCAGTTCTGTTCATGCATTGTAGTCATGCAACCCAATTTCCTCTTCATTTCCTTCCACACGCTTAATTTCTGCGTCTTCCCATTACTACTGCACCCTCTCTGAATCTCTGTCCTCATGACCTGACATTCTTTCTCTAATTCCAACACCTTGCTTTCCATCATCTCCATTTCTGCCCTCGTTTCTTCTTCCGGTGCCTCCTCCCCGAGCTTCATCATCCTGTCATTGGAACTTTGTACTTCCTTTGTGATTGTGTCCCTGAGCTGCAATTGTGTTAGGAACAGAATCTGCACCACCACCCGCAATGGCAGCCTTTCATTCTGAGCAGCATGTTCACGAGCTTCGGCTGATATTTTGTTGCAGTCAAGAACCCGGCATAAGGTCTCTCTTTCTGATTCTGTGAGATGTCTGTGCTTGTCTAGGTATATGTCAATTGCTCTGTATATTCCATCAGATGTTCGTCCCGTCCCCTCTGATACTGCAATCGACGTATCAGCAAATGCAATGAATCTCTCATCTTCAAATCTATGTCACTAGCAATCTCCATCAGTAAATTATCTACTAATTCTGCTACTTTGATGAATCCAGATGCATAATTGCTGAAGAAATTCTTCAAAATTCTTCGTATACACTCTATATCGTACTGTTTATCCTCTGCGTATTCTTGGGAGATGCAATAACAGGCAGATGACAAAGACCTGTTATTGCATTCCAATCCAGTTCTCCAATCCATTTTTGCATTCAATGCTAGCATCAAGTGAAATTGCAGATCTCAGCATCTCAAACAGAAATTTGCAAGGGAATAGCCCTTTCTGATTGGGAAGCAACCTCTCCAAAGATTCGACTATCTCTTTCTCGACATTCCCTCCTTTCCCGAACACCCATTTCTTCGCATACCGGCAAAGGGATGCCGCTACATATTCCTGTGGGACTTGTCGTCGAATCATTTCACGAATTATAGGATCATAACATGTCAATGGCAGTACTGTTAGATCTTCAGATTTCCAATCAAGCTCAAATAGCATCCTCCTGGCATTTGGTCTATAACCATTTTCTTTACCATCACTATCATCATCATCATCATCATCATCAGAAGACAAGTTCTTGATTTGATCTCCAAGTAAACGAGGATTGTCCTGCACCTTCGAGACAATAGATCCCGTACAAGCATCAAACAAGCCCAGTTTAACTGCCTGTTGAAGAACTTTTTCTGCGCTCTTAAGGGCTTTGATGGAATTGTTCCAATGAGGAAGAATTTGCTGTTCAAAGAAGTGTATAGCCTTGTCTAGTAGATTGTTACGACAGTGGCTTTCTGTCATGCCGAGATAGTGCGCAATGCATGCAACTCGGACTATGTTTTCGGTCGACAGTTTGTAATGGTAACCATGGCAGAATCTGCCCACAAGCTCAAATGATTCAGGATCAGCAGGAATGTCACTGAGAAACCGGGAGAGATCATCTTGCGGGTGTTCTTTCAACAACTTTGCTATTTTAGCTGACTTGGCGGCCAAAGTTTCCTATATCGCAAAGAGTTGGACAGAAATTAGACAGTATAATAAACAAGATTTTGACTTCAGTTCATAATATGTTTTAGTACTATTTTGGACATATCAATCTTCAGAAAGCATTTTTTGCATGTATTCATTCGAAGCATGAAATTTAGAGTCTCGGGATTGAATTTCAAGAGATATAAGAGAATTCAGAGGCGACATTTTAGGGAATCAAGTACCAGATACTTCTTCTCATCCAAAAATAAAGAAAAAAACCATACTAATTAACAAATATTATGATCCAGATACTTAATAATGCATATAAAATATATGGGAATGGATAATTTAGTGCAATCGAGATTTTCACCTTATCGAGCGCGAATAGTCGCCCACATATATATAACTGGACTTCTGATGAAAAGTTGGACTTTGGTCTCCTGAACAATATGAAAAATGGAACCTCAGAACTCTTTCGGTTTATTTGACTGAGCTTAAATTAACCTGTTGATTCCAGCCTTTTTTGAGCAGCAAGTTCCCGTTAATAGCTGGGTCACATCGCAAAAGCTATATGAAATGGAAGCTTACCAGGCTGGACATACTATGCTTTGTCTAGCGGCCATTTCATTTCAGTGTGTTGTACAATACTGTATATCAGACATGCACTCGGTTAGTCTGCTAAATACCAAAAGAAAAATGTGAAATCATGATTATCAGCACAACGGAAGGAGATTTGAAGCTCCAAGAACTGTATAATAATAAATCTGAAAATGGCATACCTTCAAGAAAGGAGACAGTGACCAGAAAACGGAAGTTAAAAAATTGAATGAAATTTGAAGAAACTCACTACAGAATGTAGAGGAATAACTAAATAATAAGGGGAAATCAAACATGAAAAGTTGCGTTTGAACTTGACCAAGTGAATAGACGTTGTTGCTTAGGATTTGTTGGGATAAGTTTAGTTTCAAAAAAGATTTTCTTGATTGTTATGTACTCTCTCTCTCTCTCTCTCTCTCTCTCTCTCTCTCTCTCTCTCTGGGACGGATTACAGTCTCCAGTATACACTATATATACTCAACAAAAATAAAAAGAAATAGGTCTACAAAAATGATTGATGGTTATTACAGTAACCTTGCAGAGTAAATTGCAAATAATTTCGTCTATCTAAGATACTGAATACAACGACATTGAAAGGGGGAAGAATAAGATGGGCTGGGTTGGGCAACTCGACTTTTATTCATTCACACGTCTGTTGGAGAGATTTTTTAGATCAACTATGGCATGCAAGATGAAATATACTTATCATGATTTTTCTTAGTTCTAGCATGCACAAAGAGACATACTACGTTTGAAGTATCAGATGTCTAATACCATAATGGCGCTAGACGATGTTGTAGTTATAGTACTAGACAGTAATGTAGTATATTATCAGTTGCTAATATCACCACCACCACAAATTACGTCAATGGTTAATATTACGTTATACTATTTTTGTCTGGTGTCATACCACCAAATGTCTAGTAATTGATCAAAATCATGAAATGACAACTCAGACAAGGCATAATCTTGAAAGAACATCAATACCTGAAAGAACATCAATACCGACTAGTAGTTTTCAAACAACTATCTTATGACATAATACCAACTAATGTGAACATATCGTCATCCCCACAAATCACATCAACCACACCATTTATCTAGTGCAATAATATCTCTGATCAAAATCATCTTAGAAATACATGACATTTTCATATAAAAGCAAGTTTGAGTTGTGCCATATATCGCAGTTGGTATATTTAATAGAGATTAAATGGCAATAAGTAAAAATATAAACCTACCGGTCACTTTGTTAACAGACAGTGATACTTACTCTCCTATAATAACTCAATTATACTCATTTAGCAATACACTAAGCCAACTATATTACTAGAACATCAAATTCTTGAAAAAGATTAAAGAGTAAATCAATTCTTCACGCCCTGCCAAGAACGATCCATAAGTATTGGCACGTACAAAATCATGATCCATGAATCGTGTGACTGAAAAAGAAAGGTAGAGTTTTGAGTTGTGCCAATTAAAAAAATAAAAAAATTACATCTCTCTATAAATATAAGCATGAAAATCTACATTATTAGGATCCTGAGAAAGCCTTACAAGCTTCTGGCAAATCTGTGCCAGAGATTATAAAACTAGAAATACACAAACTGTACATATAAGCCAAAAAAATAGGTCAAAAAATTTAGTCTAACTCTTTTTTCTTAAAGCTAACAAATTAATCAGTAAGAGCAATTTCATTGAACTGCCAACCGCTGAAGATGATCCAAGAAAACCTCGAAGCTGACATCATCAGTGAAGAGTACATCGCCTCCTGGAACAGCTGGCACATCAGAGTTGTATGTAGCTGAAGGATTCAATTTCGCAAGCAAAAAACGAGCCTGCAAATATTTCAAGTTATCACCATAATAATAATCAGTATAATAAGTAATAATGCTCCTATTACTATTGGTGTCGAGCTTCAGGATGAATTAACCTATTACAAAGAAAAGTAAATCAAACAAGTCACGAAGCAGGAAATACATAGCAAGATGGATGAAAGTAGACATATTTATCTATCCAGTGTACCCTACTCCTGGTCCCCAGCCCAAAAGTTTAATGCACAGATAAAAAACCAATATTGTGGAGCAACCCATCAGTTGAACCTTTTTCGCAGAAACATTTGGGAATATTCATCTCCCTGCATTGACTAATCCAGAAGTTTAAATCTCCCAACTAATCTCAAGCACAAGCAGTTGTAGAACCCATAATAATCCCTTATCTACAGCTCTGCCAAACCTTGCAGCTCGGTAACTACATCAATTTTAAACGAAAGAATCCTTGTAAATTTAAACGGTGTTCCACTCTCTATGTACTTCAGATAAGTCTTTCTGTTATTTACAAATTAACGAAATACAAATTGTTCATTTTTGCTGCCCGGACTATAGAAACCTGAAAATTCTCCCTTTTCTTTTCCCTTTATCTCATTCTCTGATATTTGCTCTGTTCTGTGAATGCCTACAGATCAAGCTGATGGATACTGACAGTATTTTGTAATGATAAGCCAAAAGAGAAAAAAGTCCACATCACTGTTTGTTGCTTTAACAACCCACCTAAAGAATCGATCCAATCCCTCAACATAAATCACAAGATTGAATATTGCAGCCCCTTACATGTAAAGTTTGGTGATCTTTAAATGAAAGAGATGGGTATGAAAGAATTCGCTAAAGCCCAAAAGCATGCTATGCTAGTTGAATCGTAGGTAAACATTGCTTCTTCTAAATGATAAAGAGAAGTAGGAAAAGTTCCATCAGAAGCGTATGGACTTTTTGCCATCTAAGGCTAGACATGGATAGATTCATATATCATAAAATGTTGAGATCACTGGACCAACTTAAGAGAAAAGGCATTCCAACAAGACCTCCACAATGATTTCATCACTCTAATACTAGCATTGTCTTTCCCGTAATTCATCACAAACAAGGCGCACACTCATCCCACAAAACTATCATGCCATAGAATGACAATTTTTAATAACACAGAAAGAATATACAGAAGCAAGGAAGGACTAATTATTTCATCTTGCAAGTTGCAGTGATTATCGCCTCATTACAACTAAGATAAGAACATATATAAAATGTTAATAATAAGCAAATTATCCAAGATACATAATTGCTGAGATATAAATCTAACGACCTGAGAACCATGCTGATCACAGGGTACTAAGCGAGGAACTGGAAATCTTTCTCTAATTATTGCATCCGCATCATCTCTTGGAGCTTGTAACAGTTGAGCGAATGCCTGAAAAAAGAATATCCATCAAGTTAAGCCCATACATGCAAATGGATACTGGCCAGAACTTCCAGCTAATCAGGTTCATCTATCCAAAACAAGATGCCTACTGTTTGACTTGCATAAAACTTGCTACATCCGTGAACTGCATGTGTCTACCTAATCAATGTCGTCAATTCATTCAGATATAAAAAATAATGAGCCTCATCAAGCCAACATAACCTCCTTATTGTGGACAGCCCTTCAATAACTTTGTTTCAGGGATAGAGGATGAATTTTGATAAGAAAAAGTGCTTGTCTTTTACATGTAAAAAGTGTTTGATGATCTTGACAATATTGATTTACAAATTGTTTCAGGTTATGCATTACAAGTGTCAAATGGATAATTATACTAAAGAAATTTGTGATCTCAATTCCAAAGGGATTTGGAATCATTATCATTGCTCACGGGTTGCTTGACTTTCATCCAAGAACATAATACATTAAACATAATTAGAAGACATAGTTAATATTTCTATAATGGAATATATTATTGTCATAAAACCAACACTTTTAAGGGTTATCAACTTTGGTCAAAGTAGAAAATACATAAACATAACTCAGAGATGCCTTCAGAAGATCATAAGTATCTCATTGAGTAATAAGATAAGAAAGAAATAGGAGGGTGGATAATTATCAAGAAGAGGAAATGCTAATTATTTCTCAGGTAAAGGTTTCCTAGCTATGATATAGAGAGTCTATTCACATCAAAATATACTTGTGGTCTAGCTTCTACAAGAAGATGAGTAAAACAACTATCATTAGGTATGAAAAGAATGGTTACAAAGATCAAAAGATGCGAGGCCCTTAAAAACAATCAGAATATCAAAACAAACTTCCTTTTCACTTGTTTGAATAATTTCAGACAACAATTCCTTCTTTTTTTCCCTTTATTGTTTTTTTTTTTTAACACCATGTGAGTTCTTTCTGATCCATGCTTCAGTTTACAGATATTTCTACAGTTACAGTAGGACCAAGTCAACCTACAAAGTCGAGGGAATAGGAAATTGAAAACTGGTAATCTACAGAATAAAAGTTTTTCATGTCCAACTGTAAAAGATATAAATTATTAATCTTGATGCCTTTGATGGCCAAGGACGACTAGAACTCTTCCAACAGATGAAGTATGATGCATACATTATCTTTGTATATACGTATTATATGAATCCGAGAGCAATCTCCGTAGATATTGCAACCATGTATAACTTGATGGATGATGCATACGTTATCTTTGCATCCTCCATCTAGAAATGGATATTGTATGATATTTCCCTTTGTATTATATGAATGGGAGAGCAATATCTACTAGATATTGCAACCACATAATAATTTAAATCACACTAACTTTGTAGAATGGTAAGGCTCAAGTTTAAAGGTCCTCTCTCTGAATAAGGACACGACAGAAATCAAGGATAAGGTGATGCAAAGACAGGGATAATAATCCAAATGTCAAGAAAAAGGTTAAAGTTATATATGCACCATTAGTTTCAACGTTTTCTTACCTGATGTTCAGGCTGTTCATGATATCCAGCTTTTCGCCATTGAGAAATAGTTGATCCATGAAATATGACAACAGTGAAATATGAATCTAAAAGAAGGATTCTATCAGCAGCAATGGAAGCCACATCAAGAAGAGCTGGCTCAGGTCCAGAATGAAAAGAGTAAGAAATCAAAGATGGCTGAATCATTACAACTGAATTGGCAACATTTTCTCTGTTGAGAATCATTCGAAAATGTGCCGTCTCATCAGGGCTGTTATTGAAGACCTGCACCAGAAATAGTCAAAACTGAATCTCCAGGACTAAAAGTTTACTTTTTATAAGTCGTAAAGATGAAGTATGAATGATGCCACTATACATGAAGTAAATGTGCACAAGGAATACGCTTCGCCCGAAATGCCCCTTTATCCATTACCTTTCTGTATCTTCATTCCCTATTCACCTATTTTAATACTATTGATACTCTATCTTTGCCTACGAACTCCCGATATTTTGTGAAATCTTCACAGAGTAGGAAAATAATATTGATCTTCATATATTTATTATTGATCTTTGATCATATCTAATTATTCATCTTATCACTTATCAATATGATAGTAATTACAACTTTGATATCGAGGCAGATTTTGCTTTCTTTATAATTAAAATTATAAAGACAGAAATATTTCAAAAGAATAAAAACAAAAGAAGTGGCTCAAATTGTAGTCCAATGGTTAGGATGTTTGTTTTCCGGGTCAGACGTCAGGGTTCAAACCACATTTGTCCCTCCCCAAATTTCCCTTCCCTCCCCTACATGCCCCATTTATAAAAAAAAATAAAAAATAAAAAATAAAAACAAAAGAAAATATTTCTCTTCAGAAACCATCAGGAAAACAAGCATATTCCTATGAAATCAGAAATCCAGTAAAACTCTACTTGCTTAAAAAAGACCTAACAAACCTCTTTCAATTATTCAGCGTGATATGTATGACCAATGAGCAGTGTGATCATCCTTTTATACAGTGTTTTATTTTTTTAATTTTTTATGGTACTTTTATTAGTTATTTTTTATTCAAAGATTCTTGTTTATGAGTAAGTTCACCAGGACTACACCTATGAATTGTTAAACAAGACTCTCCAGGGTTGACTGAAACATTAGCCACCAAAAAAAATTTTCCCGCTAGACATTCCAATAGAGCTTGTTTGGGAACTAAATATTCTATAAACATAATTGGTCAAAGCTACAGTTTTTGCACCCATTTTCAGGTACTCACAATTACTGCAGACTTATTAACCACTCAGTTCTATCGATTTATAATCTCAGCCAATTATTAATATCCACGCACCCACTACAATTCTTGATACTCTGTTTTGATCAATATCTCTTGTTGCCTATTTTCCAGAATACTCATGAAACCATGGAATATTTATAATTGGTCCTCACTGTTTTTCATACACGCTAACATGCATTTACAGCAAAACCTCAATAAATGAACATTCGACAAATTAATAACCTCAATTAAATGATAAAATTCTCCAACATCAACTAGGACCAGTTTATTAGATTCATTTATTGATAAATTAATCGTTGGTCCGAACATTATTAATTTATCCAGGCTCTACTCTACAAGCAACACACTTCACCATTAACTTATTAGGAACAAAGTACTTTTTGCATATCTTTGGAGCTGCTTCTAGGACAACTTTGATGATTCACAAAGGAAATGTATTCCTTAGTAGTTAATCAGTACTACATGCATTTCCGTTTCCCATTTTCACAACTAAGGATATCTTCTCATTTTGTATAGATCTCTATCTCTCTGGAAAAATTCTCATCTGCTGTGTGAAAATGTGCAATAAAAAATTGCAAATTAACATATATAAGAACTTCTAACATATACCTGAACAAACTGTGAACGCCGTAGATTAAACATGAACTGAGGAAATATTGAAAAATTAGGAGATAGTGTGAATGATGCTGGGCTATCCTTCTGGTAGTCCCCAAACCGAGAACATATATGAATCAATGATTTATCCAACCATCTTATGGGGTCAAATTCAGCCTGCAATGGATTTTTAAATTTGGATAAGCAAAATATATTTTATAGTGAACACCAAAGTAAATAACTTGGAAATGTCAGATGCCAAGGAGGACCAACTATTGGCACCAAGTCTATAAATACCATGTAATTAAAATTAGATCAAACTGAAAGAAAATAAGCACTTATTTCTTGTAACTTCACACAAGACCAAAAATCGAGGACAACTCTGGACATTATTGAAGAACTGGTATTTCATCTAACTTCCCGTATAAAGTAGACTCAAGCTTAAATCAAACCAATGATCATCAAGTTACACGATAAGCTTATTGAAGGATTGCAGAAAGTAAAACATGATACCCTAAAAATCCAAACCAGTGAATTTTATAGATTTATCGCAACCAGTGTTTAGCTTGGCAAATGTGGTCCTGAAAGCCGATAGAATGATAAGGACAAAGAAAGTGTGAAATTGAAGTCAATAAGGAACTTGTACTCAACGTCATTAAAGGTAGTCTGATGCTATGGAAGAGTCGAATGGTTCCAGAAACTACTGAATTAAAAAAAGGGGGGGATGCATACCTCATTTTCCATTTTGAAAGAAACTTGACGTGCCATGACTACAGCAGCGGCTTCTTGGTCAAATCCTTTAATTAGGTCCTATGAAAGGCATAAAAATGAAGTAAATAAAGACATAGTCAGCCATACTTGTCTGAATAGAAAGCTACATATAATTTTTCCTACAGAATGTGTATAAAAGCCTTTGCCTTTTCTCCCCCCGGTTTTCATTCCTTTGCTGAACCAAATAAGGAGTTCAGTGAGATTAAGCCAATATAAATAAAATTAAGTGAGCCAAATAAGGCACCTGGTGAGGTTAAAGGCTTAAAGCTAGTATCTACGGTATTGAAGTTATGTGCTCAGGAAACATGGAAAAATGTCAAATGAAATTAATAATTACTGCCACATTCAGTTCCTGGGACATCAATCCATCCTCTTACAATCCTGATTTGTCACTGTATAAGTAATATGTCTTTTCCCCTCAAAAGTACCAGCAAAGGAGATAGTGTCTTTTGCTGCTCAGTCGAAACCATAGAAGATAGTTTGAGGTTAATGTGTATGATGGGTAAGCTTTACATTATTTTAGATGAAGTGAGGGAAGGGAAGAGGTGGTTACTAATTTCATCACATTAGAACATCTTCTGCGGTAATACTGATGGAATACCCCCACCCCGCAGTCCCCCCCCCCCCCTCAAAAAAAAAAAAAAGAATAAAAATAAAAATAAAGAACAAATAAATAATAAAAAACAGAGAGAGAGAGAGAGAGAGAGAGAGAGAGAGAGAGAGCTTACTTCTTTGCTTCCAGGTCCAGCAATCCATCTTCTGGAAAGAGTAGTAGCACGAAGTCTCATATGTCCACTGCCATGCTGATAACTGGAGAACAGTGTTTTTGAATATTAGGAAACTTCTATGCCAAAAATAACAGGCTGCTTGCTCGTAATGCATCAACATATAATCCCAATAGAAGCTCACTAAGTCAAAAACTGAAAGTAGAACTGGTTGTTTACTGATTGAGCAACAGCTTCTGAGCTCTCTTTCTTGACAATATCAAATATCACACATAAGGAAGTAGTTTTGTCAAGGCCACACATCTTCCATGCAGTGGTATTTCCCTGCCCAATTACAGTTTCAGAGCACAGAGGACCTTTCTGCACCAGCCCAAAGATGCATAAACTTCAATCCGAAAGCAAATTAGGAGAACCTTTAAAGCTATAGATAATACCTTTTCTAGTAATGCACATGGACCAATAATTCCTTGAATTTTGATATCCTTAGAGCAACTGATCTCAAATATACCACTGCATATGGTAAATGCATTAGAAATCCTACACAATATAATGATAATAAATATTAAAAGTAACATATGCATCCATAATTAATCAAATATTTCCATTAGATTAACCACAGGTATTTCAGATTCATGAAGTATCTGTAATATTTTTGTATATTGCAAGCAAAATATCCTGATAAAGAAATGATAGTTGAGTGTGCTAACAATATTTCACTAGATTCAGAAAAGAAGAATAAAATTCTGCAAGGTAAGGGAATCGAACCCTTAATCAAGGGTGTGGGAAGCCCACTTGGATGCCATTAGACCACACGGGTCTTGCAGGAACAAGAAAACAAAAAAGTTGGTAAAAGTTCATTCCTCAGTAAACCATACAAGCATAAGAAAACTTATCCACCATCTAACGCATCTATAACGTCATGATGATTTCACATGTCAAAATATTAGGGTACTGTCAACTAGAGTCTTTCAGATGACTTGCGAACCATCTCGAGTTGAAATAGATATTACAAGAGTGAGGAAATACAAAGGAGGGTTAACTATGTTGAAATGGTGATACAAGAAGAAAACAGGAGTCATCCAAACCTTACTTTGATGACAGTCCCAGATCGTGGTCACTAGACTGAAAAATATGTCTAAAAGACTCCTTGAAGACAGAATGGCCGAAACTTTCAGCAAGAACAACAAGTCCTCCAGTTCTCTCAACGGCGACTTTAAGTTCAGCAACCCCCACCTGGTAATCAATGAAGATGGTACATTAAAGAGGGTAAAGATTTCCTCAGTCCAGTAACAAGATCAGTTTGAGAATGAAACAAAAAATTCAGCCTATTTTTTGCCAACCAGAACCCAATCACACATACATCTGAAAAACGTGAACTCTTATGAAAGAGAAATGTTTAGAAATAAAGATGTTTCACAATATTCAATGTTGACGTTTATGCAAATGTGTCGCAAAAAGCGGACAAGCAGAAGCCCAAGAGATAAATCTACCACAGAAATATTTTCTACAAGAGTAATAGTCCACCTCTCTAATTTCAGTAGCTATTAGAAAACAGAACAAGAAAAACAAGACATGAAAGGAACTCACATCTTTACATAAGGAACTAAATCAATTATTCTGTTTCCAATACTAATGAACATCCAATTTAAAAATATGGTTGATGTGATGCCTGATAAATCAAGACGAGTAAAGGTTAAAGAGGAACTAAGATGAAGACTAGCTGATTGAGAGGACATTTACCACCACAAATATAGCTCCCTTCATGTTCACAGCTGACCTATTTCAGGAAAACAAACATTGAACCAAAAGGTCGTGGCACTACTAGAGAAAAAGCTACACTGTCTGATGTGCTCAGCATTTGCAAGGACTGCAAGCTCCATCTCAACTACGTTCCTAGTGTAAAGATTGAGAGGTTTGATTCTCATTTTGAAATTCAAATTACAATTTCACCTATCAATAATTTGACAACTACTCAATTACAACCACTCCACCACTTATTTTACCACACTATAATTTCAAAAATTCTAAGGAGACATGAATCTGGGACATGAATAAGTGAAATTCTAAGGGTGGCATAATTTCATTGGATGATGAAAAATTATCCATGTGAACATCACCTAATAAAATTGTGCCACATGGACATGTCACTTATTTATGTCCCAATTTTTATGTCTCCCTAGAATTGCTCTTATAATTTTCTCCTGATAATGTGACTGCATAATGAGAATCAAACAGCCAATGAAGCTCTGGAGAGATTGTCACTTAGGTGCCTGTTGCAGTCTTTTGGCCACAAGGCTCAGACATCCAGAATGACACACTCCGCGGAAGAAACACTTATACCCCCCATGTACAGATTTTTTCCCCCAAAAAAGAGGATAATATAAAGAAAAAACTAACTCGCTCCGCCCACTACCAAGGCACCCTCTTCTGCCACCAACTGTAGTACCCAATCCCTTCCCTCAAAAACCATCACAAAAAATATGACACGTATTCATATTTTACAAACCCATAAAACTCAAAACTGACTGACGCTTAAGCTTTTATCACAGAAAAAATTTCATTAGCCCATGAAATATGTATTAATTAAATTCAAATAGTGGGAGTTAAGATATATGATTGAGCTGATAATAGAATTATTACGGAGACGGGCAAACTTCGACAGATCGCTGATCTAAGTTTAAGATGATTACAGTTGTAGATTAGCTCCTTCACCAGTTGCAGCATTGGTTAACTGGTTTCTACTCATGCTACAGCAGTTGCCACTTAATGGTTATGTCATTCATTTTGCGTCCCAAAATATTTTTAAATACCCAACATTAATTCTTGTACGCTTTGATCCATGATAGGTTCTTTTCCTTTATCAATATTAATCATTCACTGCAAGTATGTTCCTCCATTCGCTAATACACTTTCATGCATCTCACATCCAAAGTCAAGATTTTTGAGGAAAACATTGGTTAATGTAATGGAAGGTCAGGAAAACAATGCGAAAGGCAGGCAGGGGATGCTAGACTGGCTTGCAGATCGAGAGACAGTACTAGAGCAGGAAGTCAAAGGGGAGAGAAGACTGTCACTCTATTTTCTTCCTATTGTGTTTGCTTATTCTATCTATTTTTTCTTTATTGATTTAAAGCAAGAATTTCAGTTGAGGACAATAAAGTCTATCCACCGAGTCAGCACATGCTTTAGACAAAATAGAAACCTCTTTAAAGGACCTTTTTGCTCCCCATAACTGGAAGGGTAACGTTGATCAAGAGTTAAGAATGAAAAGTTAAGAACAAAAACAGCTCAAGAGTCACCTTCCCTCCTTGTAGTAAAGCTTGGACAAACTAAGTGCTTTTGTGATTCTCATTACGACAACTAAATTACAATGAGTTGAAATGAGATGCGGAAATTTAATTGAAATTTGAAATTGTGTTGATAGTTGAGTAGTTGTCAAATAAGTGGTACGTGAGATTATAATGCGTAAGAATAATGAGAATCAAACAAACACTAAGTTCCATTTTCTACAACATTGTAGAAAATAGGAAAGCCAGAGGCAATGCATTACACAGGCTGATTTAACACATAAATTCTTTTATTTCTACTTTCTTACATCTTAACTCACTTCTCCAATAGCTAAGCAGACCAAGTTGCTGCAAATAAAAATATTGTATTTAAAAATAGAGATAATATTAAAAAATTTCCAACACTTTATCATTAAAACATAACAAGGACACACACACAAAAAAAGGTTCTTTTCTATGTAAAAAAAGACAAAAGTACCTGGTCAAGAGCACAGGCAAAAACGTCTAGCACATGCCCCTGATGAACAAGCTGCTTTGAGAGTTCTTCATAGAACTTCACAGCTTTGTGATAATAAGGTGCAGAATCTTTGTCCAGGTCCTTGTGGGAACGGATAGGTTCAGATAAATTTTTGGACACAATCTGCAAATATAATTTCAAACATATATGATGCAGTAAAACGAAACAATCAAATCTTCTGTTACATATGACAAGAAAATGTCACATGGCATCACTTGCATAGAGGAATCATGCAAACATATTTCATGCAAGGGTTTTTTTTGTTTCTTTTCTTGTCAATGGATGGAATTGTTTTCTACTAGTTGATGGTTGTTCAAAGATACTAGCCGTATTTGTGTCTCTTCTGTAGCCCTACAATAGCTATGCTTCTCAATTTTTTTTGGAGGGGGGGGGATTCACAAGGTGGAAATTGTTATTACCTGCTCAGATGGATGAGCCAATTATCATCACCGAGACTGCCACTTCAATATAAAGTTAGGTGTGGACGTGTCTCAAAGGAAAATGTGTTTGGGGGAAAGAAAAATTACTACTATTAGGCAGTTTTTAGCAAATTATTTCCTAAAGCCGCTGACCAGTGCCAGTGAATAACAGCAGCTGCCTAGTGACTTAGCAAAGAGTTCAACATACTGCTATATGCTGAGAAGTTCCATTCCTTGAGCTAGAAAACCACTCTTTTCCAGAATCTGCCAATCCATCTTTAAGCACGAGGATTGGAAGTAAAAGCAATGCCCACAAAAGAGGAATAATAATATAGTCTAAGACATATAGGTGCCTCTAACCATGACATGATCCTTAACTATGTAGTTTACTGCCTATTTGATATCTTGCTTTACAGGAGACTATCTTAGGTATATTTTTTCCTGCTTGGGGGTTGACAATCAGGATCGCTAGAATCATAACTATTGCCAATAATATAAGAAGCTGGTAAAGTTGGAAGAGTATTGTGCACTAAGATGCTTCTGCACTAGAAATCTTCAATGGGAGGATTCCAGAGATCATAAATCTCAACAGTAAGCTGCCTATGAAAATGAAGAGTAAGAGACACCTTAAGAGAGTCTACAGTGGATTCCGTTGGTGAAAAAGGATATTTCAATAGTAGATGAGGTTAGAAGTTGTCTCACATGCCATATATAATTCACAGTGCACAATTTTACTTACAGCTCCAGGTCCTTCAGTTGATGGCCCACCTAAAAATGCCATAATTCTCGCTCCAGAACCAGGCACGCACACTCCCAATAAGTGAGCTGCCACACTCAAAGCGGTGCCAGTACACCTAGCAGCTCGTTGATCTGACGGCACCGGCCAAGGGTCTTTCTGAAGCTCCTCTAATATCTTGTCAACATGGGGGAAACAATCAAAAATATCAAAAGCCGAAAAAATCCGATTCATCTAGATATACAACAATGCATGTAACTATGATGAAAATAATACACATGAAGTAGCACATTTACCGCATATTATAGGGTCTAAGGTGCAAAGCAGCTTTTACGAAAGCCACCTTTAATTTAAAGATGAGGAGACAAGTAAAGGACAAAAATGGTTGCCAAAATCTACATATATCACACTGTCATTTCTTCACGAAACATCATTCTATCAACAAATATGAATGTAAAGCTTGCTTAAGAACCTACCGAATTAAGAACAAACTCGCAATCAGATGCAGGCAAAAGAAACCTTGCAATACTCTCCTGTGATAAACCGTCTCTTACTCCCGCAATAACGCCTGTAGTTGGCCTTGGTCTTTTTGCAAAGAAACCCATCTGCTCTAACACCTGATCTTTAGTCACCTCTTTTGAACCCTTGAACACATGCACTTTGGGTATCTGTGCAAACCCCAGCTCATGAACTTGTACATATGTCCCAAAAGTAATTAACCCAATCAAACAATTCTCTGGTACCATTCCTAACACCTGGAAATGAGGTTAAGACCGTGATCCTTGTGAACAGTTACAGGGCTATATGGGAGTTGGAAGCAGTACTATTTCAGGGAAACATGATAATAGAAAAAAGAGTCGTGAAAGTATACTGCCAAACTTTATGCTTCAAATTCGATAATATATAGATATGTAAAACAGACACATAAAATTCAAAAAACCAAGCTCCATAGCTTAATGAACCGAAAAACAATTGTGTACGCATATTGTTGTGCGTTATGCCAATAAAACAAAAAATTAGTGAAAAACAATACGTAAGTGGGCGACAGGAACTTAGCGAAAAACACACGAGTACATGTATAAATGTAGAAGCTGACGCGCCATCAGAAACCAATTTCTCTTTTATGAAAAATGTTACAGCAGATTTTCATAATCTGTTAGCAACAAAACTTGAACTCGAGGCAATTTACTTCCTCTAATAATTCATCTCATCATTTTCCCAAAAAACATTAAGAGAAGGCATTCAAATATTACTTGGATATATCTTTAACAAATCTGCACATGGAAAGTAGATCAGAAAAATTTTTGTCATCTCTAAAGGTCCTATACTTTCCAGTTGCTGGTAGGTGCTCACTTGAAGAGTTCAATAGTTGAGTGGATTAGGCACTCATGCTGAGTTATCCTCACAGAAAGACAAGAATTCTGTATGTAGAATCCTTTTAAGCACCTGTGAGTATGTGGCAACACACAAAACGAACTACTACTATCTCTAGCAAGTAAATTTTAGAAGTTACAAAAAAAAAAAAAAAAAAAATCAATAAAAGCGGACATGCAACCCAAGAGAGGGCAACTGAAGTCCTTGCAGGGTATGAATTATGGTTTCATTAGGTGCATGTGTATGTATCCAAAAGTTATCATTAATAGATATATGAAAATAGTAAAACCTACACGTAAAGCATCTAACTTTGCTGAAATTTTCGAAACAACAACTAACGAACTACATAATCATCGAATTCCGATATTATAAAAATAAAATGCACTTGCACCTGTAACAAGGCGGATTTTAAGAAACCGAGTTCCTCCTCAATAACACAAGTATCGATCACAAACAAGAAAACGTTACAACTCCCGACTTGCGCCTTCTCATTGTTAGAAGCCGTGGTCTCGTACTCAATGGTCGTGCACTGAGACAAGAGCTCCGCAGGCAAATTCTGGTCAGAAATTGCCTGGTAATGCGGCGGGAAATAGTTTCGCTGGAGGCAGAAGCAGCAGATCCAGATCTTGTTAACGGACGTAAAATCAACAATTGAAAACGGATTAAGGACGGATCGGCAGTTCCGGCAACGAAGCGGCGAGTACGGCAAGAGAGGGGTGGAGGACGGGAGGGGTTTTAGTGGAGTGTAGATAGCGGAGATCGGAATTACGCAATTTGCCGCGTCTGCTTTCGTGCCGGGAAGAACGTTCCACGGCATTCGAATGGAGTCCTGGTATTCTAGGTCGAGAAATTCCGTCATTTTCCGGCGCTTTTCCGGCGATTGTTCGGGTGGTTGAAGGAAGCTGGCTTCTGACGTTTTTAGAAGCCTGCTTGTTTTAACTTTTTCAATTTTTTTCCCGGAAAAAAAAAATAAAAAAAAATGTTTTGGGCCTTTACTGGACAGCGACTAATAGTGGGCTCTTTTGCATGATAATTTTGAGCCCAGATATGATTTGTACGGGTCCTTAACGGAACAGAGTCGGGCTGTAAGGCCGAGGAAAGTTCCATGAATATTGAATAGTGAATTTGTTTTTGTCAATTCAAAAATATATTTCATATAACAATTTTTTTTATTTCAAAAAATATAGGGTCACATACCATATTACATGTGAAACAATATATGTAATACAAAGACGTATTATTTGTACATAAAATATGTACATACCTCATCTGTATTTACGTAAGCTTCTTTACCTTTATCTAAGATATGTATAAATTCATGGATGTGTATAAATTTTGTGCACCTTAAAGCATTCACAATGGAAATGTTAAATAGAGTTGTTAGAGGTTTTTATTAATTACATGTTAAAACTAGTGCTACATTAGTGATGTTATTGCTATCGTTAAAAGAATCTTTTTTGACTGAGTGTTAAAATTTTTGTTAACTTCAACAATAATTTTAATACTTGACTTGACACTTTTATTCATAAAAAATTCTTTTTTCATTTATTTGATAATATTTGAGCAACAATTTTTCATAACAATGAGGTCCGCTTAGACTTAATAAAATTTGATAGCTAAATTTAACAAGCAATTATTAAAATTAACTCGTCTATGTGTCATATAACAATCACTAAAATTACACTCTTTTGCTTATATGAATGGCTAAAATTAGCACACCATTGTAGATGCTCATATACAAATAGCATTCTCTATTATAGTTTTTTTTTTTCACCTTACCTATAGGGGTAGATTAAAGACCCCACCCCGCGAACCAACAAAAAAAAAAAAAAATAGATTGATTAAACCCACCTCACCCATAACCCATACCCCCAACCCAGGACACCCCCGCAAAATCTCACGACCTCCCTCTCCCTCTCTCTGTTCCCAAACCCAATTGCCCATTCTTGTTAATAACAGACCGCTAGCAATGTTCCGGCGAAGATAAATTCCCACAAATTCCGAATGAGTTTTACGGCTTTATCGTTGAATTCTTTGAGCAAGTGGAGATGCTATCTTCAAGCAAAGAACGAGGGAGATGAATTTCAGGGTGGGATCTTTCAAACATGAGCGTGATGATTGGAGAACAAAATTGCCGATGTCACGTTGTGAAATTTAACTTCACTGGAATGTTGACGGCCGTAACAAAAAGAGAGGGGGGATTGGCTGGGTTTGGGTTGGGGTGGCGTGGGTTTAACTAATCTATTTTCTTTTCCTTCTTTTTTTCCCTCAAATTAGTTGGAAAACTCTCCTCATGTGGCATGGCATGTAAGATAGGGAAGTCTTTAATCTACCCGGGCGAGGGCGAACTACTCTATTATACAAATACTTGGTTTTTTTATCTTTTTATTATTTTTTAATAATATTTTTAAATCTCCCCACCTGCCACCCCCTTGTCCACTGTCCGCGGTCACTAGTGAGATTTTAGTGACTGCTTTGAAACCCTTTTGTCTTTTCATTTTTCATTTTTTTTCCATTCTTTCTTTTTTTTTTTTTTTGGTGGCCTTTTTTGTTGAACGTGTGAAGAACTACAATGTAATTTGTATAATGCGTGTTACAAATTTTAATTTAACAATATATTATACACAAAGGTATGCTACACGTTTTAATTCATAAAAGTCGAGGTATGTACACGTTTTAATTCATGTAGTAAAGAATACTACACTATTTTAAATTTTTGTGTAACATGGTTTTGTTATACAATGTAATTCATGTATCATAAACTTCTATATACATAGCATAATATATTATACACATAACACATTTTACACATAACACACATTGTTACACACATAATATAACTTGTTACGCAGGAAACAAACCTTGATAGGCGCATAACATAAATTTTCACACATATAACATTGACTTTTTCACATGTAACCCGCTTTGTTATACAAATAACTCATTTTATTACACACGGAATTTTGCAATTTGAGACAAAACATTGAGAACTACACATCACAAAATTGCTGCACATATTACATTGTGTTTCTCATGTAACAAACATTGTTATTTTATTCTAGAACATTACCTTCTAGAACTTCCACAAGAAAGTTCGGTAGTGCCCCGTCATGTTAGGTTCCCTCTTGATTGCTTGAGGGGAGATAGATAAGTGTTTCTTCAGCTAATGAATGGCTGCTAAACTCGTGCCTTCACTAGAATGAAAGCTCGGGTTGTGAACTATAGGAATCAGATTCAATATGTGAGACCTGGTTCCAATACAATGTTGAGTTTAAACACACCAAAGAAATTTACTTTTTATTATATACTCAAAATATATTTTTACACAAATGAGACACTTCAACTCTCGCACTAATTTTATTTTTATTTTCACTCTCTCTATATAATTCTTAAACACTCAACTTGCAAGCATTCACTACTTGAGCACTTACTCTCTCAATTCTTCACCCTCTAATTATCACCTAAATACTCATTTTTCCACCTAGCTCACGCCTCCATTCTCACTATATTCTTACACATACCACCATCTAGCATTTTGACTCCATTTCACTCCAACTCAAATGCAAGGGCTGTAGGGGGTATATATAGGTAGCATATGTCGGTGAAGTCATTTCCTTGACTGTTCTTGGCTGTTTCCTTCTTCTTTTATTTTATTCTTGCAACTTCCATATCTAGATTTTTCCATACAAGTTGCATGTCTCCCTGATGCAAGCATAACTCTAGAATATTCCAGTTAGTCGGCAATGCTCCAAATAATTCCGGAGTCTTCATCTAAAGTCGGTGATGACTCTTCAATTCTCCCATTCAGTGCCGACTTTCCATTTGAGCCTTTTCTTCCAATTCTTGTGAGCCATATCTGAGTAACTCTTATTCTTGTCAGCACCATCTCCAATAGTCTCTTTTTGTTTCAGCTCAACCGACTCTCTCATCTTTACCTTTCTCGATTTGTCATAGTTAATTCCGTCTTGGCTTATGTCTAATGTTTTTATCATCTTATTATTGTCACTTGGCTCTAGTGCATTTCCAAATTCAGTAGCGCCATGTCCTATTTTAGGAGCTTGATCCTCATGCTTTTCTTACCACTCTTCTTCTATCTCTTTAGACTCTAGTTGCTCTCCTCTTTTGATGTTAGCCAGGATGACTCTTCATCCTCGTCAATCAACTTTTCTCTTGTATTCTCTAACTATGATTCTACCTTCTCCAATGCTTCCCAAGATGACTCTTCATCAAACATCTCTTTATGTCGTGAGTCATCAAACCAATCATCTTCAGATGAATTTTCACCAGACACCTCGTCGTGTCTTTTGTCTTTTAATTGTTTACTAGACACCTCCCTGTCCCTTTGGTCTTCAACCCAATCATCTTCAGATGATTCTTAGCTAGACATCTCTTTATGTTCATCGTCTTCAGATGAATCATCTTTACCAAATAGTTGTAGAGGTAGAAAAACAACACTTTTTGATTTCTTCTCCTCCTTTGGCTTGAATTGCCTCTCACGAGCTTTCTCAATAGTTGCAGAGCATGTCTCGAAATCTCATACTTCTTCATTCTCATACCCTCGTTGCTTATGACTTGCTAGATTATCCTCTGTTGATGTTTGCTTGTACCAACATTCTAGAGCATAATGGCCTCGTTTGCCACATATATAGTATGGGCCATTATTTCTTTTATATTCACCATATTGTCCTCTTCTATCGCAATCTTGTTGAACTCCCATTGTCTTATAACCTCTTTTTTTCCCTCTTTTCTTATTGTAGCTAAATAATACATTTTCTTATTCTTTCTCCTTTATTGAGACCCCTACTAGTTACTTGGTCAATGCCTCTTGGTCAGCCAATAGATTTTCAAAATTAACCAGATAAGGCTGTTCTGACCAACCTTGTATTGTGGCAATAATGCCTCTAAATTCATGTCTCAATCTATGTATTATTATTCTCCTCATTTTAGATTATGAGACTTTACTGTCTGAGTCTAGTTTAAAGATTTCACGACAGAGGGACTTTACCTTGTTGAAATATTCTCGTATTGTCATCTCACCCTACTTAATTGATAGTAGCCCGTTCTCGAGGAGCTGCAACTTAAACTCATTTTTCTTGAAAAATAACGCTGCCAACGTGTCCTCACACCTTCTTTGGTGTATTTGCATCTCTTATGTGCTTTAGCAATTCATCGTCGATTGCCATTTTGAGCACATACAAAGTTTTCCCACTTTAACTTTTCATTTCTTTAGAGCCCTTGTATCCTCTGGTGGTGTCACTTCATCGCCATCAACTACCTCCCACAGGTTATAGCCTTGGAGATATGACTTCATACATGTCTTCCATGCTATGTAGTTATGATTATTGAGCTTCTTAATTCCACCTACCACCTGAAGTTTTCCCATCGTGACTTGGATTTCCTCCTCGTAACCAACCAAGCTTCTCCAAGCTTCACAATCTCAATATTGTGCACGATGATCCAATCTCAAATAATCTCCCCTCAAATGCCGTACTCTGAAAACTCTAGGCTCTCGATAACCTGCTGTTAAACCCGCAAAGCCCTCGCTTGATTTTGCTATGATAATCTGTCAGACCCTCACTCAACCTAACACTAATAACTTTACCCGTGGATCAACCTGCTCTAATACTCTCGCCTCTAGATCAATAAACTCTGATACCACTTGTTGAGTTAAAACACACCAAAGAAATTTTCTTTTTATTATATACTTAAAATATATTTTTACACAAATAAGACACTTCAATTCTCACACTAATTTTATTTTTATTTTCACTCTCTAACTATAATTCCTAAACACTCAAATCTCAAGCGCTCACTGCTTGAGCACTTATTCTCTCAATTCCTCACCCGCTAATCATCACCTAAACACTCGTTCTTCACTCCTTTTTCCACTTAACTCATGCCTCTATTCTCATTCTATTCTTACACGCACCACCATCTAGCATTTTGACTCCATTTCACTCCAACTCAAATGCAAAGGTTGGGAATGGGGTATATATAGGTAGCATATGTCGGTGAAGCCATTTCCTAGATTCTTTGACACGCCCCACATCTAGTATTTCTAGTATACTAAAAATGTGGCATGCGCCGACGATAAATTCTAACTAGAAGTTAGAATTCACCGCTAAGACTCGTTGTCTTATTAAAATTCCTAAAAATTTTGACAGCATCTCCCTTATTTTATGAATAAACCACTCTGCATGACAAAAATTGCACCAAACCCATACTCCAGCACAATTCAAAACCCCAGCCAACCACCACAACACACCAAGTCAAATATGTATTATAACATAATGAACTCTACATAAATATATATATATATTCAAAAGTATATTAGCCTTATTCTTTTCTTCTTGATATACATAAATATATCAATATATCAAAATGTATACCACCACATCAAAACACATTTCCTTGTTACATTTCTAGTTGATCATGCCAACCTTGTCAAAAAGCTCGTTTCCAGAATGGAGTCCAACTATTGCTCAAACTTCAGTTAATACCTCAAAGGGGAAACATTGAAAAAAGTATTTTCGTAAGCATTAACGCCCAGTGAGTGGAATGCTAAAAGAAAAAAAAAACTATTATACTTTTAAGTAAAACACATTTGTTACTTTTATATTCATCCAAGCAAATCATAGAAATTTTCATCTGGATCAAACCTTTATAAAGTCATTGCAATGTTAGAACATCACAATATCTTTTCATTTCAATACTATCATAGAATTTTTCCCCTCAAGTGTATCCAACATTCCATAATCATGATATCAAGACATACGTACGTAGACAATCGGCTTGGGTCATAGGTACCTTATGACCTCTTCGTCCTAGGCGGCACAATGAACAGCTTGAGTCATAGCTATCACATAGGCTCATTCGCTTGGGCAGCGTTCATTGGTCAGCTTGAACCATAGGCCTCTTCGCCCGTAGGCAGCATGGTCATAAACATAGGATACAATTCAGAGAAATTTCAAATCATGCATCTCGATAATTCTTAAACATCACATTTTCAAATTTCATAAATTTATTGAATAAGAGAAAAACTTTCAAAATATCCATAAAACATTTTTATCATAACTTCACATCATTGCATACAATTGAAATATAATAAATTTCATTTACAAGAGATTTGAGAAGATTCCACTCACTGGTTTTATACGTGATTTAGTTTGGTTGGTATGCTTTTCCAACATCTTCTGTGTCCCCTGTAACATAAATTGATAATAGAATCAATAATTCATTATCATATTTTATCTATCAAACATAACTTAATTTCTTTACGCTTCTTCTCTCATTTTCATTTTATTTATGTTCTTTGTAACTTAATGTACTTGTAAAAATTCTCTACTTAACTAAAGTACATAAATATGCAATTTCCTTGGAGTATAAATTTCCCATTTCATTAAACTTCCTAAGATTTATTCACTTTCCAATTAAACATATAGTTTGGCCCATTCATATAAATATTCTAGGTTTTATCCAACCTTAGAAATTGTAAGGGCATCACACATTAAAGTCCCAATGCCTATTAAAATAACAAATAATACTAATTCTTAATCTTTTAACTCTAGTTCTTCTTAACATTTAACAATTTACACATTATAGTTTTTCTTAACATTTAACAATTTACACATTATAGTTTTTCTTAACATTTAACAATTTATACATTTACTAATACTCATTAAGTTATTCATTAATTTCCTTGAATCTCGACTTCACCAAATTTGACAATTGCCATAATATTACTTCCTAAAACCATAATACTAACTTATATAAAAATTTCAATTCACTTACTCTATCTAAAATTTCATCCATATAAAAACGTTAAAAATCTCCTATTTCATAATCAAATAACTATTTGATGCCTTTAAAACATGTAGTAAATAAAATCATAACCTGATATTAAATGTTCCTAAAATTTCCATAAACCTTGTTTTCTTAAATTTATATAAGCTCAAAGCCTTATATATGGCCAAACACTTACTTGTTGTTTGTATTCCCTTCCCAAGATTCTTCCAACTTTTCCCTTTTTTTTCCACGAAATTTCGGCAGAGACAGGGACGGCTTGTTTGTTTTACTTTCTTTCTTTGTTTGTTTGTCTTTTATTTGTTTGTTTGCTTTTGTTTTATATAATATATATATATATATATATCACTTGGCCCCGACCAAGTCTCCCGATAATTCTGGACAAACTTCATTTTTTTTTATCTAACATAATTTTTGTTTCCACCTAAATCCTAAAATTTATGTGAACATTTAATTTGGATTCTTATATTTTTAATCTATTATGTGCAATGGAAAAATAAAAAGAATTGGGATGTCACATTCTTCTTGGTTGTTTCCTTCTTCTTTTATTTTATTCTTGTCGCTTGCACGTCTAGATTTTTCCATACAAGTCGCATGTCTCCTCTAGAATATTATGGTTAGTAGGTAATGTTTGAAATAATTCCGGAGTCTTCATCTAGAGTCGGTGATGACTATTCATACAATGACTCAAGTCAATTAATTTTATATTTTAACTCGACTAAGCATATTCTAAAATTCCAAAACCTGATCCGTTCGTAGAGAAAATAACTTGACTTAATTTCTTTATTAACAAACTTATTATCCTCCTTGTTTAAAACCTACTTCTACCGTGTGAGGAGTTGTCAATGGACGCACTAGCGGGGAGATAAAAATAGTATTGTATATTAATTTTTATACAATTACGAAAAATTTTATTTTTTATTTTTATTTTCTGTTGTTAATTAAATGAATTTCCTTCGAAATGATTAATCTAATGTTTGGGATTTATGTTGTAGTTTTTTTCTTGATTTCTAGTTGTTGTTTTTATTATTTATTTAAGCAAGCAATTTTATTTTTCCTTTTCTTTTTAGCTGTCAACTAGATAGATTTTTTTCTACTTAAAAGAACCAATTTTAAGAAAAATTATGTGTCAAGATTTGAAAACAAAGATGATTTATGCATAAGATGCAATAGATTAAGGATCTTTTGCACGAATTTCCATTTCAATTTATTGTGAGGAACAAACTCCGGCTTTGAGTATACACACCGGTTCTTCACAATATACTATTACATATTTACATTACACACACACACATATATATATATATAATCTTAATAAAATGATAATTATATAAAAATATGAAGAGAAATTTTCTAAAGGCTGTCAAATTTATCGAAATGCCTATTGAAATTTACTGGCTAAGACGTGGTTGAAGATGAGAATAATACAAATAATTGAACTATTTCAGAATTGTCTAAAGCAATTATATGAATTAGTATATTTGCCTTATATTATTATCTCAACAATGTCTTTTACATTTGTTTATGTAATAATTATTTATATATATTGAAAGATATTTAAAAATTTCTCATGATTTCATGAAATACAAGCAACTTTTAACCAAACTCTCGTATGGAGTAGTAATCTTGAACAGAAAATGTTCAAAAACTTCATGAAAGTTTGGTATTAAAACATTCCACTCCGTATGGTATGCGTCCATGCTGTAGACCATGTACTGAATCTTGAACTACCCCAAAAGAGCAATTCAAGGTTTTGACAATGTACATGCATGGTTTCAAGATTTCAACATGCCAACACCAACTTTTTCAGAAAAACTTGGCTAATAAATGCAGAGGAAATCTGCTCAAGATTGACAGTTAACAGAACTCAAATTTGGGCCAATTTTGGTCCACTTGTCTTGTTGTTTATAGAAAGACAATCCGGCAAAAAAGTACCCCAAATGCAGCTGTGTTCATACCGAACTATTCCCACAAAATTATCTCTAAATCTGTCATGAAATTAACTCTCTCAATTAGTGATTGTGGGTGGCTTACTAAACTTTGTGGTCATATTGGATCTTAGTTTGGCGAAGAATGGTCATTCAAAGGCCAAACTAGCTACTGGCCAATATATCTCATGTCCAAAAATGTTATGCCCGTGTAATGTTTAGCTCGAAAGATGTAAAGTATGCTCAACTTAAACGGTTCGATTGGTTCGTATTTAGCATCATTTTCATATTTGAATCATAAAATTTTTACATATTATAATGATGAATTTCTCTTTAAAAAAAATCTTTTTGGAATATTGTTTGTCTAAAGAATTTCCTCATCAAATTCACTCTCTTTATATATTTATTATTAAAAAAACCAATATCACCAAAAAAAAAAAAAAAAAAAGAATCCTTAGTGTAAAATGTAAAGTATACTATACAAACAACAATACTTTACTACATTACTATCACTCATTGTCCTGGTTCCCATGATTCCTAGCATCCATAACCTCTCCTCTTTTCTTGTAATGTCGACGGTGTTTCTCGTCAAACTTGAGCCGCCCCGTATCTTTGTACCGCTGCCTCATTGCCGGATCCACAACACATTCCGCCAGGGGCACATGGTACCTCAACTTATCGTAACAATATGAATAATACATGTACTTCGCCCTAAACCTTTTCATCGCATTCCTTTGTTTCATGGTTATAGTAGTAGGATAATTATCACCAACGAGTAAACCGTCCTCCCGAGCAACACAGTCGGGGGTTACGACCTCTTGTAGTGGGTCGGCCGGGCACCCATGGAGGGTCAAGTCTGTGAATTCAGCCACAAATGGTGCATACTTGTAGTTAACCTTGTATCTTCCTCCGGAAGTAGCCCAATCCGAAGCATCCCATATGGTAGCATAGAGTGACATAGGTTTTGATGGAAAATCTGCCCCCATTTCTTCATTGCGGACTATCTCTCGAATCGGAACGTCATCGATATAAAATCTGTAGAGCATTGAAGAAAAACAAACTTAATAAAAACCGTAAATTGTTACATGGCAATATATAAATGATGACCAACAAGTTTTGAGCTTTTTAAATATGCAAGACACATAATTTTGACATCATGTCATTTTTTCTTGAATTTTTTAGACGATAAAGTCGAAATATATTACGATAGAAGCACGCATATGAATCATTTCAACGATTCCTTTGGCATTTTCTACCTAATTTATTACATTCACAAATGATCAATCAACATTTCTTTACTGATTGATTAGCCACATATATATAAAAATTAAAAGACTTTTGTCTAGTAATAGAATTTCAACAAATTTTGCTATCTCTAGACTTTGTAAAACCCGTTGTGTGGGTCCCCAACAAGGACGCTTTCAATTTTCTTGATTTTTTCCTGGTATTTTCTCTTCTAGAAGAAACAGAGAATTCAATAAAACTCGGACACGACCTGTTCATGAGCCACCGGCCCCATGCGAATGGTTCCCTCCACTCCAAACACAACAAAGGTCCTCATAACGACCTGAACTGATCCAACCAAGAAACCGGTCTCTGGCACCGGACCCAGTATTCCCAAAAAATTCTGATACTCCATTTAGTATTCTTAATCAATTATAAAAAACTCACGTGTGTTTTTAAGAACTCTAATTTAACAATAAATTAATTCACATAAATTTACATGTCAATTTTTAATTAATTTTACTAATAGAGTAAAGTATGATACTCAAAGTATCATAATTTTGTTTTACCTTACCCTTTTTAGTCGTATATATGTTGCATGTGAGTCCTTTCCAAATTGCTTAATTCCTCTCAATAAACGTGTCCCTTTTTTTTCCCATAGATGACTAATTTCATTAATTAATTAATATTATTATTATTGGATATAATTTGTAAGAGTTTTTGTTGATAAGGCAATTGAAATAGTCAAAATTGACATCCAGCCGCAATTGACAATTGAAATATGCGTAGCCAGTTGTAAAGGAAAAATAACTCACATGATAATCTTTGTGGTCCAAACGATACTGTAACGATGAAATTCCTTTGAAGGATCAAACCAAAGGTAATATCTTTCTTCTCGTCCTCGGCTCGTACTCCCGTTCCCATACATGTTCGTCTGAAACCTCCATCTTTTTCCCCTTATGTTCCCCAAGAACTCGAAATCCAATTCATCGTGGGTTTTCCGGAACACATCTCCGTTTGTCATCTGTCAAGAATTAAACCACGTCAGTTCAAAAGTTTAGACAACACATATATAGTAATTATTACTTAAAAAAAAAAACCCATCAAACGCGCTTTCTAACCGAAAAATAACAAGTTTGTGCATTTTTTGTCAATAGTATCTGTGTGATCATGAAAATCAGTTATTTTTAGAAATAAGCGACTAGAGACCTGCCATTTTAACAGATAACAACCGGTTGTCGATCGAGTCACCAATAGTGATATGATTATGAAAATCACGATATTTTTCCACGAAAACACGCTTAAAAAAGGGGAGTAGAATAGGTATGTACATAGAAGGCAACGACGATTCCAGCAGTGTAATTCGCTGGCAGTTTAATTTTGGCACTGAAGAATCCATGGTTGTAAAGGTCCGAAGACTTGAATCCCGCTCCTGTCAAAAACCTTAAAACTTTCAGCCAGACAAACCACCAAACCTTAAAATTCACTAAAAACAGAAAAAATTCTCTCTCGATCAATTTGCATGTCTCTAACATAATCATAACTTTTCTAATTCAGGGAAAAATTTCTTGAGGAGTACCGATCACGGAGTGTCAAACAGAAACAATACAACTAGATATAGGAGTTCCAGTTAAATAATAAACTGTTTCATATATCCACTTTTCAATTCAGTTACCCATTTGTCCGGAGTACCGAGTTTAGTAGAGTACAGAAACTTCATACCTGTATATTGATTAAGGTGGAGTTGAACGGACTTATCATCGGCCGAACGGAAGGTGTTTCCTTCTCCAAATAAAGGGCTGAAACCTTTGCTAAAGGTAAGCTTTTCGACGTGGAAGCTGGAAGCAGAGACAGAGATGAACGGCAGAGGGAGGTGGGAGAGGAGAAGGAAGAGAATTAAGCTATTGGTTTTAGAGAGAGGAGAATGGAGACTAGTATCCATTGCTTTCCTTAATCTGTGTTTACTATTAAGCGTAAGTGTTTGCTTTGCTTTTCTTGAATATTTTTCAAGAAATTGTACGCGTATATATGTGGCTATATAGTGAGGGAAAGAGAAGGGTGTGATTATAAATGAATGAATAATTAGTGGATTTGTATAAAAAGATACCTGGCACACAGTTGAGGGGATTTAGGGAAATTAATTAACGGATTAAAGACTTGTTCAAACCAATTTTATGATTCATTATTTACATAAATATTTATTTATTTATGTTTTCATTTAAATTTTATTTTACTTGTTCTTTAAAATATTTTTTTCTTGAATGAATAATTAGTTCTCCTTTTTCTTGCTATTTAGGTGAGAGAGAGGAGCTTTGCTAATTACCAGTTCATCAAGTAAAACTTGATTCGAAGGTGATCAAGAGTTGACGAATTATATATGTACAATTTTTTAAAGTACAAATGGGGAGTAGGTATAGAGAGGATGTGACTCGAACATGATTAAATATATCTTATCACTGAGCTATCTTCTTGACCAGTATATAAATGATTTCATTTTTATTTTGTAACACTTAGGTATATACATGTTTACATGTTGTGTAGTTCCTTATTGATCAAATACATGACACATGAACTATTATTATCATGTCATTTCACACTAATCAAGTACGGGTTAAGATATGTCATCTGATGCACCTCGAAATACTTTCACATAAGTGGTTCAACAAGTGCAAATACTAACCAAGAAATTATTTGTTTTGTGCTACATCGCGTCTTCTAGTTGAATATTTTCAATCTTAAATGAGAAATTTACGTTTCTCCCATTCGTTATATATTTTCACCCCACTAAAGGGGCTAATTGATTGGGGCCCACCACTTGTGAGAGCTAGGTCCCGTGAAAGAGAAGAACTTTATTCCATCCTCTAATTGCGATTATTTTGTGCCAAAAGTTCTTCCGTTAATACAGGTGAAAGATTATGAAACTACAAAACTTAATTTTAACTTATCTGTGAATCTATTTATTAGTATAATATAATAATAATAAAACAAAAAAAAGTCATAATAATAAGAAAGAAAACGTATAAACAAAGAAAAGCAAAAGTTAAAATCTAAATCGTGTTTAGGAAGTCAAAAAACAGAAAGAGAATTAAATTTAACAATTAATTCAGAAACTGATGGAGAGTAAAGGATCCATAAAGGGCCATATTCAAAAAAAGTGGGCAATAAATATGTCCCCCAGGGTCTCGATATGTATAATAATGTTCAAAACAAACTGGTCGAATCACGCGTAATATATTACTTTTTGACACTTAGAATATTGGATGCAAAAATTAACATTTTTAAAAATATTACATGTTTTGTCCCAAATTTCCATCTACTTCTGTTAAGATGTAGTATTTATGTATTAAATTTGATGTGGTTTATGATAAGACAAAGCAGGAGTAGAAGATAATTAATTGGCTTGTCCAAATTTAATTATTAACCATCTCTAAACAATCAACATCTCATGTGATGAATATATATATTAAATCACGATTCTACCAAACGATTCAAATACAGCTGTTACATGTAGTCAGTAATAATTATTTTAATTTCTTATAAGACATGAGAATGAAACTTTGGCTCTCGAGGAAGATGCTTCCGTCTTGACTTGTCTATGTTTTATTTGACATTTTTAATTAACGCTTTAGACCAAATAGGTTGATTGCAAGTAACCTGACATGATCTTGACCCAGTTAGACCTAGCTAATTTAACTTAAATACTCATCAAAACCCTTAATTAATCAACAAAATAAGTAATAGAACAATGGTAGGTTACCTATCTTTCTAAATAATATATGTATATTTTGTGTGTGAAATTTCAATTAAATATTAAATTATTATATTCGTATCATGAATATAAAAAAATAAATAAATATTAAATATCAATTATAGTGAAATAGAATTAAATACTTATAAATCTAAGAATGTTCTGAAATTATTGGCTCTGACTAATGAAAAAATAATGGTAAATATATAGTCGAAACAATTATCTGTCCACATGGCGATATTATCATGGCAATGATGGCATGCAACTTGCTATCGATTAATTTTCGTATTTATTTTTGGTAAAATAATCCGCTTCTGAGATTGACCAAACTTAATTATAAGTAGATTATCTATGCTGGCTCGCAAGTGACAGGCAGGATCAATGAAATAATTTGTGCTTTCTTAAGTAAGATGAATGTAATAAATGATAAATAGAAATTAACCTGCATGCATTTCAAGGATATATAGTTGTCGTACCCAATATAATCATGCAAAGTAAAATTAATTTATTCGTTAGGATATATGAATATAAGTGTTTATGTGGAAGGATGTCTGGATAAGCTTGGAATTAAAATGTAACTAAGAGATAATTATACTGAAAAGAAAAAGGAAAGAAAGAAAAAACTCATTAAATCTTAAATTGCTGTCAAATAATTAGTAACTTAATAAGTAGAAATTTAGTATTTTCACTTTGTTCTTAACATTTACTTATAAGTGAGCTTAAAAGGTTGGCTAAACAAGCTTCATTGAATGAAAAAAGAACGTAAGATTATAACTTCACATATTGGTAGGGTTTAAATTGAAGATTCAATTAGTAACTGATTAAAGGTTAGATATGGAGTATGATCATCTAGTCATGCTCCTTACGTTCTTTCAATATCAACGCGTAAAAAATAATATTTAAACAATCAGTTTGTTCAAAATAATTACAATTTATAGATTTAATTAGCTACAATAATGACAAAAGAATATTAGTATTACCCTGGTCCGACAATAATGGTCCAATTTCAATTTTCACAAATATTAATAAAAATGCAATTAATATTATTAAAAAGGTAAAATTTAATATCATTTTCCTAATATATTTTTTGATTTATTAAATATTTCACTTTAAATAATACTATTTTATTGATCACGATACACACTAAATAGAGGCAAAAAAGAAAATTATTATTCTAACCACTTTTTTTAATATGATTGTAGAATATATTTTAAGACAGATGAAATGAAAAAACTGGACTATTTTTGTGGGATGGTGTAGTATCATCTTTAAAACTTGAGGTCAATTGCACTATGTACTACTGTTCTCTGCCAGTCTTTTGAAGACTTCTCCAATAACTCACTTTTTTTCAAAATTATATTGATACAAGTAATATCGACTGTATTTACACTTGAAAAAGTCTTCATACGTATCTTTCATGTGAGGTTAATTATTGTCATTGGGTGAAAATCACCCCTTTTCTTTACACACGAGTGACAAATTTTTTAGTCATTCTCAACAATAATAATAATGTTCAATTAGAATTTCTTTAGTCACGATGACACGTCATCAGTTGATAAAATTGTGAAGCAAAGTGGTTGCACCCACTTAAACCACTGCACATTAGATAATACCACATAGGAATATCGAAAACTGTCCCTTCAATGATTGATTTAGTCTTTCGATAATTAATTAAGTGAATAAACAGTGAGATTATTGTTAAATTTCTACAATTAAAGTGAATAATGTTAACTAATGTCAATTTTTAATTATATGTTTACCTTTCAATGGTTCTTTGCTTGGGGACTAGAGATTGAAGAGAATTTGTTAAAAATTTTGTTCTAATTTAAACATCTAGATTTAATTAGAAGGAAGAATTCTAATTAATCTTGATCCTAGCTCTTATATTATTGATTGATGTATGATATTTTGAATCTGTATTAACATTTGATAAGAAACATACTTACGCATATACACCTACTCGCTCATTAATTAACCTTTCTACTAGGATCGGATCATCGTGACGTAAGAAGCTAGTGATACTAAATCCCTTTACTCTTTTCCCTTTGCCTCCAGTTGAGGTGTAGCCTTGCGCACTACCATGACACGAGCACCAAAAATTCTGTCACGATGCTTTCTCTTGTCGCCTACCACATTTTGATACAATATAAGTTCACGAGATTTGAAGTAAAAAATACAAAAGAAGATTTTCATCCGTAACAGTTGCAACTTGCAAATTATTGTATACTATTGTAATTTGCCAAATACAACTAGTCACTAGTTGTCTGAAATTGTATTGTACAAAAAAGTTTCAAGGGTTAATTCCTTCCGGCTTTCTTTTGGCGCTTTTCTGTGTCTTATTATACCTTTTTACAATTAAATTCAAAATTTTTTATCCATACTTCATGACTTTTTGTACCTAACCACGCTGTTTTTTGCGTTTCTAAAATACTAGCTGGGTAAACGTTGCCCTAGGAATGGATCATATGTATGTCCATAGGTAGCTCACAATTATTATACTAGTATAACTAGACAATTAATACGATAAGACGCATTAAATTTTTTTTTAATACACCACATAATACTACAAAATATAAACTTATCTATTATATATGTTGAACGCAATCCCGTGAATAAAAGTATATAAATAAAATAAAAATGAAAAAGAAAATCAATGTCGGCATTATTACATGCATAAAAAATAATAAAAAAAAATTGCATATAAACCTTCTAGAAGCTATGTTACAAACTTTCTCATCTCATGTGGCTTATATAGATGCAGGTCATATGAACTTGATACATGTGACTTGTATTGGTACATGTTAAATGAAGTGAGAGGTTTTATTATAAAATTTTCGGGAGGCTTTTGAATATTTTTTTTATATTTAAATAAAAATAGGCAATTCTTATTCTTATCTGCTGGAGGCACATTGGTTGGTGAGGAGTTGCTTTCTCCGCCGTTTTCGATTGTGGGCACTTCCTATTGGTTAATTAATCAATTTTAGGGACCCAATTATGACGTTAATCACAAGTAAGGTTATTTTGGTGTCATCATCACTCATTAATTCTCTCCTTTGCCTGCTTTGATTAATTTCATTTCTTTTCTTTTCATTCATTATTGTCGATTGTAGTGTCACACTACATTTATTATTGGAGTTGATGATGTTTAAGTGATAATAAGACCTTGAGTGGTGAAATTTACTTTTCAAACCTCAAAGAAATAGAGATGATTCTACTGTGATTTCGTTATTTGAAACAAACTGTTATTTCTAATATTTGTTATAATACGTCAATGTTGCACACGTCTTAGTAGCTTTAAGTCCCGGTTCAAAATGTGTCCTTGTGGCTAAACAACATTGGTCCCGTGCACTGGCGGAGCTAAGGGGGGCCATGCTGGGCCCCGGCCCCCCTAAATATGAAAATGTTCCATTATAGTTTGTTTTTAAAAAAATATATTTATATGTAAAGGTAATTTAGCGATGTGTAATATACGACTCATCTTTTCAGTCCAGTCCTATAATAGCTCCTGGCTCCGCCACTCCCGTGAAGAATTAAGTGTCTAAACAATTGAATCCCAAAAAATGAACACCGACCTGCCAATGAATAAAGAAAACAGAAAACGGTAGCTTGTCGTATAATGTATGGGGGTTATTTCACTTTTGTTTATTTGCGCATTCGAATTCGGCACCTAATTAATCTACTATTGAGCAACGGGCGTTAAGAATATGTGTATGCATTCACAAATTCACATGCATTGTTGACTACAACCTGTATTTATGGATTCCAAAGGGGCCACTTATTTAACCTAATCATCAACGGCTACATATATTCCTTTCAGCCCATCATTAAGAACATTTCTAATATTGAGTGTTAAAAAAAAAAATCGAATTTTGGTTCCCTCTCTCTCTCTCTCAACAAAAGCAAATATTTTATGAGGGTTATTGGGTAGAAAAATCCAACCCCCAAAAAAAAAGTGAGAATTGAGTAAGAAAAGCTGAAAAGGGCACAAAGAAATCAAGGATATTCTCAACAAACCAATGACTAGAATAAGAAACTATTCATTGAGAGATAGAAATAGAAGAACTGCAACACTTATCCCAAAAAAGAGAACGGCACAAGGATGTATTGTCATTAATGTAGTAAAACATATCCAACATGGGTAATACAATTTATCTAGATTAGAGAACGGTCTCCAGTTTAATTGACATTACTACATTAAAG
>CAVNYN010227360.1:0-17000 GCA_963692815.1 Nyctanthes arbor-tristis
GCATCTCGTCTGCTCTTCCGATCTCTCAAAGAAAATCGCAATTGAAAACTTAATAATCTACAAAAGAAGAAAGCTTACTCAATTCAAGCCACATTCCATAAACCTTAAGGATTAATTCTTGCTCGTCGACGGTGAACTACGAAAATGAAGATAAATAAATCGTCTATCATGATAGGAAACCAAGAAATGTAACTTTACCCACAACGAATTCACCATATATCACCAAAACCCAGAAATTTAAAGGGGGAAAAAAAAAGAGCAGATACGGTGTGACAGACTAGATTACCTTGTTTTCGTGATTCTTCGTCCAATCTATGTGGCAAATAACAAACCGAAATACTGAAATCGATCATTAGGAAGATAGCACTAACGTTCCGCAGGCTATCCATTTTGACAGAGAAAAATTGTTTATCGGCTAGCAGAGAGGGGATTTGAGTGCAATGCGAGATTTTTGTGAAACAGAACCTAGGTAAGCTTCTTTTCCTTTTTTTTTTTTTTTTTTTTTTTTTTTTTTTTTTTTTTTGATCCGTTTCTTTTCCTATTTTTCTTTGGGCTACGGATGGAGACCATTGGTCCCCTCCCCCTTTTTTTTCTTTTAAGTCCTCCTTTCCGCATTCATGTGACGTCATCTGTGACGCCTTATGAACAGTAGCTTATATTCATCACTTTTAAAATTGTAGAGATATTTTATATATATATATATATAGACGGGCTGTTTCGCTAACCAATTGATATGACATATGATCTTAGTAAAGAATTACATCTCTTAGATTAAAACAATCTTGCGGTGTATATTCATCCCACTAATTAAATATAAATTCTATATTAAGATAATCTTATTTCTATATTTATATCAATTAAACCAACTATAAATTTCCTCTCCAAACACTTGATGATAATTCAAAATAAAAAATAAAAAAATATATTTCTCCATAATTAGTGACTCTTAAATCAAAATAATGTAGGCCAAAAGTAAAATAAATTGTTAAGACTAAGCACTTGAAAAAAATCAATTTTTTGAAAAGCTCCATAAAACACGGTAAGAAAAATTAATACTACCGCAAATCGTTAAAATAAACACTTCCAAAACTCCACTTACTTTTAATTTTTTTAGACATTAAAAAAAAACAAAAGTTTGATTTATTTTTAGTATAAATGTAACACCCCAAATCTAGCAATACTAAACTTAGAAATGTTAACCTTCATTTAACTTTAAAAATGCAGAATAATAGATATTTTTCGTTCATTTGAAAAATTCTATAAAAATTTCGGCAAAATCTCCCCTATAAATGAGACAGCCCACCTACAGGAAAAACTCAAACAACAACAAAAATTCAACAATTAATGACCAACAACTATCAGATCCTCTGTTAACCCATTCTCAGCTCTTTCACAATTAAACATAAAGGAAATTCAAGTTTAAAATGATTAACAAGTAACCTCTCAAAAACACGTGGAGTATATCAAACTCTACTAAAAGTGGGATAACTGATCAGAGAACAAAATAATTCAATTCAAAGTTTAAAACAAGTCTTTCTATAGCTAAACAAGCTAGAAATAGTATTATCTTGTGACTGAGTCCGCTACCAAGTGAACCTCAAATGTCATCTAACTCTCATTACCTGTAAGGTATGGAAAATAGAGGGTGAGTTTACGCCCAATAAATAAATTCCATGGGCACGAGATATGCTTATGATATGCAATGTATTAACTTTCAAAAAGTACGTATCCCATTGTACTTAAACATTTAAGAATCGTTCTTTTTCTTGGAAAACTTTCAATTTCCATTCTAGAAACTTCATTTTCATCGCGAGCTCACTTGATGTATCATCTAACTAATCAAAATGCAGTGGGTCATTCGTATTTGGAACCAAATTCAATTCTACCGGTAGTGCCACCGAAACGGTAAACATTTCATTCAATACCGCCGAAGCAGTAACATTACTTTTAACACCACCGAAGTGGCAATATTCGTTCAACGCCGCCCAAGGCGACAAGGTCAGGTACGTCGGTCCCCCGCGCCCCATTCCCTACTCACATTCTTTCATGATATAGAGATACATCCATTCATTTTCTTTTTCAAAACTTTGTGATACATAATTTTATAAATACTTTCAACCTTCATAGCAAAACATTCATCTTTGAAATCATGACCATACATATTACATGATGAAATGACGTGACATGACATGAACATGCGTATATCCAACAATGTATACATCATTCCATAAATTTCACATTTAACAATTAATCATTTATTAACAAGCTAACAATATAGCACATTACCTATACGTTATCCTTCAACATATAATTGACTCAATGGTGGAGTTTACTTATCTCAAGTCTTTAAGATATTTACTTTTAGCGAGTGGAAGGCCTTTAACTGCTTTCAAGATCAATGTGCCACGAATCCTAGTATAATCATTTAATAAATGAGACATAAAGTTCTCATATCATTCATTTGACTTAAAAAAATTCATGTGATGATTACACCTTAGCTTACTTTCAAGCAACTAAGATTTAGCTCTCATAAGCAAATACTATTTTCATGCCTTAATTAACAATTTCATATACTTGCTTATAATCTCATACTTTAATTGCACATGCCAAATTGTTCTTAAATTTAAGATATTGTTGAGACACAACTACTTTTCATCATCTTCATTCATTGCATAAATTGTTTCATCTAGGCATTTTATCAAACACTTTATTTGCATAAAGAAAATTAACTCATCCTTTTATTTTTCAACATGCATCTAAGTTCCAAACTATAAAAATTATCTCACAAAAGGTTTATCACACACAAAAGAGCTCATAAAAGTATCATTTGACATACCAAACTTATTCTTGGGTATAGCTGACAGGTTGTACAAAAAGTACCATAAAAACTTCTATAGACCTCCAAATGATGTCATTCAAATTTTAAATGAAAGATAACTCATAGAAGGTCGCTTTCCAATTTGAATCACCCAAAAACACACTGTCTACTGTGAGTTATGACCGTTCAAATTCGGAGAGCAGAACCTGAAACAACATGCCAAGTTCATTTAAGCTTTTCTTCAAACATGTAATATTTACATCCAATATATTACCCTTTTACTCATCTAACAACATTCATTTGAACATAAAACATAACATAAATTTTATACATTTGTATCTAGCTCTTCCGATCTGAACTATTTCTCAAAGGATATAAGCTACCTATGAACTAGGCACTAACATTAAAGGGTAAATGAAAAGATTCATTACTTACCTTAGATTGGTAGAAAGAGCTAATTGAAGAATATGGATTAATCAATTCTTCATGAATGAAAATGGAGACTAGGGTTAAGAATGAGCTTAAAAGGGTTCTTGGCTAAACTTTTGATTTTGAACAATATAGTCTCTGAATAATAGTCTTGTTTAATTAAGTCCAATCCTAGTTTATTTCTCTCCAAGTCCCTCCTAAAATGACATATGCAATTAAATACATAGTAAATAATGTGCATAAATATATACTCAACAACACAATTGCACATAATAGGATTCATTTTAGACACATTGATCATTACAGCTTCTAAATCCTTCCACTGCAAAATCATAGAAAATAAAATTCATTAACAATGATAAAAATAATCAAAATAATAAATTTTGACAACATATTAAAATTAAATAAATTCACGTGATGAGGAAAAGTTAGCATGGCGTTACAATAAAACTTTGCTTCAAGTTTGTTGAAAATATTGTAGATTTGTAGGAACAGAGAAACATAATTTTTATTTGGTCTACGTGGAGATTTTGGAATTTTAATTTGGGTATACATTAAAGTGTTTTTTTAATTTTATTGAGATGTGTGCTTTAATTTTTATTTTGATTTCCAAGTATTTAATTTGGAGAAATGCATTTTCAATTTTTTATTTTGATTCGCAAGGGTTTGAAGGTTGAGAATTATAATTGATTTAATTGAGATAAATATAGAAATGAAGAATTTTTTTGAAATACAAAAAGGTGAAAATTATCTTAATATATGATTTTTAGTTAATTTTGGTAAGATAAATACATACCAAAAGATTCTCTTAATCTAAGGGATATAATTCTTTGTTAAAATCATATGTCATATTTATTTGTTAGCGGAACCCTTCCGGTATATATATATATATATATATATATATCTAATCTAATTATCGTATATAAAAGAGTCAATGTAATTTACTATAGCAATTAATTTACTATCGCAATTGATCTCAATTCGCTCCCCAATTTCAACCAAAATGGTGTCGTCTTGATAGTGTTGTCTTCCACTTTCTCTTCCCCCTCCCTCTTTTCCTTTTTACGCTAACATGCATGCTCATAAGTTCTATCCATTTCTACTCTTTCAAAGCATGGATCTAGCCATTTTTGGCCTAAATCCTCTGGTGCCGATCAATAGTTGAACTCGACAAAGGTTATGGTGTTGCTGATTTTGAAGGTTTCTACAACCGGAGGCGTTGAGGTAGATCTGAACCACATCTCTAGGGTAAGGAAAGAAAAATCTACAAGACTCTTATTTTCAGCATTTTTTTCGTGTGCTATCGTTTTTTCCTTTTTTTTCATTGGTTATCGTCAGGTTTCTTTGAGGTTTTCTTATTTGATTTTCTATTCAGGTTCTTGTGGGTTTTCTTCTCACGCGGTCCAACTGATTTTTTCTGGTTCTTTCTGGTAGATGCTTTCAGGACTTGTCTTTTGATATTTTCATGTTTTTACCTTAGCTTAAATGATACAAAACGTGGAATGTTATTGTAGGATTTGAATTTCATCCAGCCTACCTAATAGTAAATGATCATTTGATGGAGAAATCATGCAAGAATTAACTGTTTAGACAACTAGATTTCCACCCGTGCTTTGCACGAGTAGAGCTCTAAAAGAATTTCATACATAAAATATAACATAATTATGTTTATCATGCTTAATGTTATAAAGAAATTAAAAAACACAGCCTGAATGGAATTAATATGCATTCTACGTTTGTAAGTAGCATGCAATCAATTCCTTATTTTGATGACATAATTTTAAATTCTTGTTATTATTCTATCACCATCTCGTTGGACCAATAATTTTTTTATTAATTCTTATTTTTTATTTCCTTTAAAGATAATAAAACTCATTAGCATAATTCTATATAAGTTTCACGGTTGTGCATTTGTGGACATACCATGCTTCACACCCGTGCATTTCAGGGACATATTATAGTGACAAAGTAAAATACAATGGAATAGGAGAATATAAAATCATGAAATTATACAATCGAACAAAGTAAAATTGAAATTCATTAGGCAAATATGAGATATATCTAGCCAAAATATAATATGTTGATAGAATCTCAAAATAAAAATATTAAATTAAATGATTAAAAGGAAAAATATAATAATAAGAAAAAATATAATGATAATATTGAAATCTAGATTGATATATTATCTATTTTTTCTATGTAATTCAAATCCAATAGACAAATATAAGATATATCTAACTAAAATATAATATGTAGATAGAGTTTCAAAATAAAAATATTAAATTAAATGATTAAAAAGAAAAGTATAACAATAAGGAAAAGTATAATAATTGAAGCAATAATTTTTTTATTAATTCTTATTTTTTATTTCCTTTAAAGACAATAAAACCCGTTAGCATAATCTATATTAGTTTCACACTCGTGCGTTTCACGGACATACTATACTTCACACCACTGCATTTCACAGACATATTATACTGACAAAATAAAATACGATAGAGTAGAAAAATATAAAATGATGAAATTATACAATCAAACAATCTAAAACTGAAATTCATTAGGCAAATATGAGATATAATCTAACCAAAATATAATATGTAGATAGAGTCCCAAAATAAAAAATATTAAATTAAATGACTAAAAGGAAAAATATAATAATAAGAAAAAGTAATATTGAAATCAAGATTGATATATTATCTATATTCATGTAATTCAAACCCATTAGGCAAATGTGATATATATCTAACTAAAATGTAATATATAGATAGAGTCTCAAAATAAAAATATTAAATTAAATGATTAAAAAGAAAAATATAACAATAAGAAAAAATATAATAATAGAATAATGACGTAAGCAAGTTGAGTTTTTAAAGAAGTCAGACAATGAGTGGAAAAATTATTTCTAATTGTGCCAGACAAACCCTGCTTATATATATATATATATAGAATAGCTTGCTAGATAATGAGTCAACAAAGTCAAACTGAACTAACATAAATAGAATAGCTTGCTGGATATCACCATGAAGCAACACTAGAGGATTCAAAAGATACCTATTCTAATGAATACATAATTCTGTTTGGAGATGATTAGTCTAAAGTTGGATAATGGTGGATATTTCCACCATATATGTGTACATTATACATTATTAATATGTATGAATTATATGTTGTCCTAAAGCTTTTGTTTTGTCGTCATCTATTTTAATTGTATCTACGTATCATATACTTCAACATACATGTATAAGGATTTCATTGTTTAATGATCAACCACAAGTTATGCCACTGTATAATCTCTTGACAAAGAATGAATTGAGTGTGCTTATGGAATTTTTCTTTGGATAACAAGGATTACTTTCAACCCAAATAAAATATTGCAGCATCGTCTTGAAACTGCTGATTAGCAAATTTATATTTGCCTTTTTCCCCTGGTTACAATGGTGGTTTTTCTTTTTCTAATGGGCTGATTCGGCAGTTAGGTTCCAGAAATAATTTAATGTTGATTTTCAGGTGAGTTTACAACACTTGAAGATGGCATCTCCATCATTGAAGCAAGTGATAAACTTTGAATATTTCAAAATAACCTATTTTAAGCTCTATTATAATTCATTTTATTTTTTAAAATCATTATCATTTATTTGCTTTGAAACTATCATGTGTATTTTAAAATTGGGATGTTTGCCTATGAATTCTTGTAATTTGCTTGAAAAATTAACTTGTTGAATAGAGGAGGAGTTGCATCATTTGAGGTGGAATAAATGCTATTATTGTTTCTATATTATTTTGCTATAGCCTTTAGCTTTTGTCCTTTTTTCTTTTTAATTTTTAATTAGCTCATATTTAGGTTTAGCAGGTAGGAAAATCATGATTTTGGCATTTGAATATTAAATAGAGTTCAACACTGTACAGATTCTCTCCACAAAAGTTTACGGTGAATCTATAATATTAATACATAATTACGCAATGAATATCAAGATTTTGTCGCACCGAAGAGAGTGATTATTTACCTATGAAGGAGAAACATTAGATTTTGCAATACAAACACGAATTCTTTCATATCCGAATGGATGGCAACAAATATTTCCATATTCAAAAGCTCAGGATTTTGCTGCAACATCAAACTATTATATTCAAACGCTTTATTTCTTTGGACGCCAAAGAATGCACCATGAAGTTTGGATGGGAAAGGAAGAGGTAAAAGTGATGCTAGACTACCTTTGAACAATAATTAGCAGAGAGCAAGCCCTGCTAAGGATAGAGTTTCTATCACTCTTCAGGATTAGCACTTTTTTCTTTGAGGTTCTTTGGTGATTTTCTTTTATTTTTAATTTTTTCAATTTATTTCATGTTTCCATTTACTTGTAGGTTTTTTAATTTTTTTATTGTTGGAGAGGGGAATTGAAGATATCTTTTTAATAGTATTCTTATTTGTTATAGTATTTTTGATATTTTGATTTGTTATACTCATTTCAACTATTTACATCACATTTGGATAATCCAGAAAATTGTGAATGTAAAGGAAAGAAGCTCTGAATACTTGCTTCAAGCATTTTGTTCTCTTTATGGGATTAAGTTCATGAAATTTTAGTATGTTTACAACTATCTAAGACATAGCTGAAAACAATTTCTGGTACTTTTGCTTTTCAAGTTTGATTTTGGTTGTGTTTCATGAGGTAGACTATCGGTTTTATGGTGGAATTTGTAGCCCATTTGGTGGTGTTATAGGATATTCTATCTTTGATGTGAAAGATTTTTGTAGATCAATTTTTTGCTGTGAAAGGGAACTCGTAATTTTGTTTTTCTTGCTCAAAGGGCAGTAAATGATGTGGATGCTGAGATTTTTTGTTATTCAAGCTATGCGACGTGTATCCAATTGATAGGGTCTTGTGGGTATTTGGGGTCCTTAACATTAGCATTAGCGCTTGCCTAGGCTTCCACTTGCTGAAATTCCAGTTGAAACTGGAATCTTTTACCTCCAAACAGCTTGATAGCTTTCGCTAATTTCATCTGCTGGAGTTTTATTTTTGCAAGCATTGGGCCTTTTTTGTATAGAAAATTGAAACAAAAATGAACCCAACTTCATTGGTACAAATAAGGAAACTATTTAAAGGTAAGTTTTACTTTCAAATCTTTTCTTTTCCATTTTGAATACTTGAATTGAAAAATAGTTAGCAAGTTGGTTGTTCAAAGTTGTTATAGTTCTTGTCAATTTTCCTTTTTGTAGATTTGAGTTTATTGAGGAAGTAGGATACATTCATATGATTCTTTTCCTACCATTCTTTCGACCTTTTCATTTTGCACCCTAACCTTTATTTCGTTCTAGAATTTTTGTCATTTGTTATATTGCATTTTGGGCTGGACTGCTAATCTTATAAGTGCATTGCATCATAATATTTTGAAATACTTTAGACAGTAATTTGCATTATACATTAATTAACTCTTTTACAAATAATAATTCTCCAAGAAATGAAGACCTAAGGTAGACGAAGCATGAACATCAATTATTATATCTAGATTGTAACGCCCTAAATTTTGAAATATTAATTTATATAAGATTTATGATTTTACCGGATGTATCGAAATCTTCATGGAATTGTAATTATATTTGCAACCGTTTCTAATGTTCCATTGAGAAATTTAAAAGTCGTTATGATATTAAAGCCTTTCATATGGGATTGCTGAATTTTTCAGCATTAATTATTCGAGTTTTCCTAAGTTAAGGGACTAAGAAAATATAAATAAGAAACTTCAAGGACTAAACAATAATTAAATAATTACAACAAAAGTCCCTAAATTTTCTATAAATAGGGAGTGGGGGTGAGAAGAAAAAATGGAAAAAATTTGTAAAACCCACAATTCCCCTGTCTCTGTCGTCTTTGAACTGTTTTTTAAGGTGGCTAGCCACCTCTAGATGGATGGCCAGCCTCCTCCAAGAGAGAGGAAGGGGTTGGCCACCCCTCTCTCTGGCTGGCCGGACGCCCCAAGCCGGCTGGCCGGCTATTCAAAGACTATTGGCTAGATTCCCGCACCTACATACGCATTGTGACGAAAACGCGCATTACTTTCTCTATGGAGTTCATAATTGAGATCTGTAAAAGGCGTTGGAATTCTTGTTCGACAAACTATGATATGGCATGAATTAAACTGCATAATACCTTTATAAATGTGACTAAATTTTCATTTCTTTACATTCTAGCGACCGAACCAATTAATTTAAGATGTTTAGGTTCTTTTGATGCTTAAATTGCCTAAGACCTATGCTGTGGCAGTGAAAAACATAATATAGCATGGAATTATAGATTATAATATAAACATGACAAATGAACGGTAAATTTGAGGATTTGTGCAAGTGAGAAAGAAGAAAGTTCCAAACTATTGTCATATAGCTAAGGATGAGGGTAAGTAATGGTTCAACTACAATGCAAAATAATAATATTATATGCTCTTATGTGGCAATGTGAGATATGAATGCTTGTCATGCCCCATGATTGGAATGATTGATGTACACGATAATTATATGATACTACGTGATCATGTATTGGCAATCTTGGCTGTGGCATATGTGAAAGCACTTGGGCATGATACACGCTGAGATATAATGAGCATATTAAAATGTATGTCATATGCACTCATTGAGAATGACGCTAGAGAAGAGAACATACATGTGGCATGAGTCGTTATTGATGATGGTGTGATCCCTATATAGTTTTACCATATTTTGATTGGTCATCTGAGTATATACACTTCATTTGGGGGCAGCGTACTCCTGTAGATATTGCGGGGCTCAACGACCGGTTGACCAGTTGAATATTGGTAAGTCCTTGGCGACGGTCAGTGCATGGTAAGCCTTTGGAAACAAAGCACGTGAGTGCAGATGATTGGCCTTATCGATGATGAGCTCATGCGATATACTATATAGAGATATATGGGCCTTGTTTGTTTGGTGATTTGTACAATCATTGTTGCATTTAAGCATCATGTACGTGCATAGATATGCTGTAACTTACTGAGTGTTAGCTCATATATAGTTTTGCATTGTAGGTGTGAAAATGCAAGTAATGTGGGTTGGTGGTAACTCCAAACGACCAGAAGATTGTGTACCAGAAACTTGACTTTGGTAATATAGATCCACCACAAGGGGTACCATAAATCATAAACCTATTTAAGTTAAAAGATTTACTATTTCATGAAGATAGATAATAACTTATAAAATCAGTCCCCAATCTTCCCTACTAAGTAAACTCTGTTTCTCGTCTAATAAATATAATCATTTAATTATATATCATTCTTTTAATATAATTAAAAATATTTTAGAGAGAAACTTTATTAGACTTTTTAGCTACTAAATTATTATAACTTATTCATTATGGATTATTTTGACGAAAATAATTTGTCTGTTATCGATAATGAGAAATATTAAAATATTTGAGGGTGTTACATCTTTGGTGATATCAGAGCACGGTTGATAGACCCTGTAAACAATGTACTGTACACAAGTCGTATGATCTCTCGGAGTTCACCAACGAAGTAAGTGATTTCTTGATCTATGTGCTTTATACATGACATAAATGTGCAAACAAAAAATAAAATAAAATAACATAACAATATTGTTTAACTATTAATAATCACAAGTGATTACCTTGAACGGTGATTAGTTGGAGTTAAGTGAAATGCAAATTTGTGACGAAAAAATAGGTGTCTTGTTAATACATGTATTGTTGTTATTATAATTTCAAATATATGATGAATGCTTTCAATAAAAGGGTATTATTTCATTATGATACCGATTCTCTTTAGCACTAGTTTACTTTTACCAAAATAAATTTTATTTTGTTATTAGAAATGTTGAGGGCACCCACTCGAGCATTAAGAAAGTTTATTTTTCGCTTAATACTTCTATAATCTCCACATACGCTCAATCTTTAATGTCAAATTTGAATTAAATAATTATTATCTTATTGATATAGACACTCTTTTAATCATATTAATCATTAATCATATTAATTAAATAATTATCGTATTAATCATTGCATCTGTTATTCATTATGATGATAAATAATACAATATTAATTTGGTTTAGCATCTCACTTCCTTTTCAAAATAATTGACGTCTTAAAAATTTTATCATGTCATTTTTACTTTGAAGCGAGAAAGAAATCCAAATATTAGTTAAATCCAACGTTGGTTTACAAGTTATATTTTACTTGTTTATGGGTAAAAGTATTTGGATAAATATATATAATCATTTTTCTTCATCCAAATTCTACGTTTGTTTTCTTAAATTTGAGAAAATTTAAGAATTCATTTCTTTTGCCATGACTCACGACTCTTAAATAAGAAAAAGTATGATCATTTTGACACTTGATAATTTTAACATTTCTTCTTGATCAATTAAATATATGCATTCAAAAATAACTTTACTTATCTTTAAGTATCTTCTGGTTCAAGTGTAATTCTTAAAACATTTACAAGAAATGAATTTTTGAGATTAAAATATTGATGAACTTCTATGTGATTTTTGTAAATAAATTTATGTTCTTGTTTCAATGAAATGAGTACTTGAGTTTATTTTTGTATGAGAAATTTTCAGGAGGTATGTTGTAAAATAATAATTGATATAAACTTCTCTAATTGAGTTTTGTCGATTTTATCCGTACATAAACTTTTATTTTTCATCAATTTTTAGAGAAGAGAATGATAAATGTATCCACTTTGATATCCTGCTCATAACATATTACTTGAGATTATTTGTCATTTGATATTTCTTTTAATTTATCAAAAGTATGAATTAATGGCTTGCAGTAGTTTATCTTCTTGATATTTAGTATACATATGCACGTAAAGCATGCATGCATATGATTAAAAAGGATGTCTATCACATGACATCATCTTGATGTTAACATGACGTCATGTGTGGTTGGGGTGCCTAGTATCATGTTGTCACCAAGTGAAAGTTTTGCATGTCGAACCATCATAAGATAAGTATTTCATATTTCCTATCTTAAAAAAAGAATTGGAAAAAATGTGTAGGAGAAAACAATTCTTTGAAGATTCTGATTTATTTGTATAATATTGGAATTTTGCAATGAATAAAGTGAAGTAAATCAATGAAGAAAGTATATGTGATTTGATATAGGACTTCTGAATTACTCCTCGTATGTTATACTTTCGGGTACTTAAAATTTCACCTTGGTAGAGAAATAACTGAAACTAGTGATTGTTATGATCGTACTTTGGTATATAAAATTTGGGTAAAGGAAGAAGTGTGACAGGATGTATTTAAATTGAGGATTATGCAAAGACTTCATAAGTGAGACCCATATCAATTGCCTTATTGATTGGCCATGTATTATACATAGTTGTTTTGACTTAAAGTTGAATATAAAGGTATACCTATGGGTCCAACTGCAGTTTAGGTTTACGTGATCTTGTATAAAAATAATTATTGGGAGGACTGTATAATTGATGATTTGGCTAATGTGAACAAATAGGTAGACCAAAGAAATATGCAAATGTATGATTTGTTCGATTTTAGGTTATATCATAATGATATGGTATGGCATATTAGGACTTCTTAATTCACCCATTCAGCATTAGTTATCTCGATTTAAGTAGTCTCTTCTTATTGTTTTGAGAAACATCTGAATATCTTTGGAATTCAACAATGTTATTTCTTCCACACTCTTCGTATTAGAGCAATATTTCCTCCACACTCTTTGTATTAGAGCAATGAGCTCTTCTTTATTTGGCTTTCTCCATTTCTCTTGTTCAATTGTTTTCCTTTCAACTCCTTCTTGCAAGCTTAATGTTTATCATAACTTCTTGTGTTTTACGATGTTGTTCCTTTACCCAATGATTTGAACTTACATTTGTAAGTTTACACAATCCCTCATCGTGAGCAGATCTTTAATTTGAGCAAGGTTTTGTCCCTCTCCAATTGTTTGAGCTTCTTCTTGAGATAGCTCCCAATGGAGCTCCATCTCCAAAGAACTCTGATTTATTTTTGTTATCCCATCTTCAAAGGATTTTGATTTACTTTGCTATCTCTTTGTTTTTACTTGACTTAAGTACAACCTAAGTTTCCTTAAGACCTTGTTTGATTTTGCAATATATCTTCTGTCTATCTTAATTTTAGTAGCTCATCCATCTTGGATGTCTTTGAAAATGTGCCCTCATCTTGCCTAAACCGTTTCTCTTTTGTATTCTTTAAATATAATCTTACCATCTGCTAAGATGACTTTTCGTGGAACATTTTATCATCGTATAAGTCATCAAAGAAATCACTTACAGATGACTTTTCACCAGACAACGTCTGACTATTGGTTCTCAAGCTAATCATTTGTGTCAAACAGTTGTATCTGTGGCAATACAACTTAAGATTCCTTTTGTATGTTTGAGTTTGAGCACTCTCAAAGAGTTTTCTAATAATTGCATCATCACTACAAAGCAAAGCACCTCCACAAACAGAAAATTTCCAACCGAAGTATTCCGTTGGTATTTCGAAACGGATTTTCTATTTGTAAATGTATAGTCTTTTTCCCCAACCGATATTTTATACCTAATATTATGCATGGATATGTAAATCACTTAGAAACTGAATTCTAGTTAGTACTATTGTTTTAGAAACAGATTTTTATAGATCGAAAATTTCGTTGTTATTAAGCAACCGATTTCCCATTAATAAATTCGTCATCATTTTTACAAAAGGTTGATTGATATCAAAATTACCAAAAAAGTTTTTCTGTTGGAATCCGTTGGAGATTAGCAACAAGTTATCAGTGAGTAAAAGATGTATTCATATTTCCAACTGATTTTCTATTATCAAATGTAATATTACTTTTAACAACAGTGATTTTGTTCCTGGGTGTCATAAACGAAATACTTTTCGTTGGTAACCAATGACGGGTTTTCAGTTGGCGAAGTTGTATTCCTATCTGAAACCAATTTTTCGTTGGTGAAGGTGCTTTGATGTTTCAAACCGATATTCTGTATCAATTCTTTTGTTGGTAAATCTAGACTTAATAATCTATATATATTAATAATAAGAAAAGTTTAGAATGAAAGGAAAACACAAAATCTTGAAGATCAGAAGTCCAGTGCTAGGAGGAACCTGCCGCCAGTCTCTCCTCCTTCTTCTACACTCTCGACATCTTCAGACTTCAAGGAATGCATATTTTGTTTTTTTGGTTTTGAGCTTTGATTTTGTACTAGAATAAGAGAAAGACATTTTGAATAAGAGAAATAGGATGACCCAAGTCCCACATAGAAAACCCACAAAATATTAGTGATGGTTTTCAATTATTTAAAGGAAGACATTCAGATTGATATTTCAAGTGTTAGATGAATTGGCTATATTGCTGAAGTGTCTATTTTACCCTTAAGTATTTTTATTACCTTCTTAGGGTCCAGCTCCAACGAGATGCTTCCTTAAAATTTGTGATAGTCTAAAAGTAAAAGCAATTTAAGATAGAAAATATAAATTGTTGTCAAACTGAATTGGCTGAATTAAAATCCGTTCAGTGTCAGTTCAGTCAGCGTCGGTCTAGAGTGAACACCGGTTCCATGTGTAGTATTTTCCAACTAAAATTCCATAGCTAATAGTTTCTAATTTTACCTACTAAAAATCTGGTGGTAATGCTCCATGATTTCAGCAACAAAAATTCCGTTAGTGGAATTTCAAACCGAAATTATGTACGTAATGATTTTTTTACCAAAATTTCGTTTGCAATGGTGAATACTTTCAGCTAAGGAATTTCTATTGTTGATTACTAATGGAATTTTGGTTTGAAATGACTGTCAACGGAATTTCAGTTAAGATACTATCAGCCACTACTAGAAAAGTAACGAAATTTTCATCTGAAATAATCCGTTCTTAATGACTTGTAGAAACAGATTTCTTGGTTTTCAAAAATGGAAAAATCCATTTCTGAAGCCATGATTTTTTATAGTGCGTATACCTCAAAGTTCCACTCTTCTTCACTCTTATAACCTCAATTGCAATGGCCTCTCTTACCACATGCATTCTACGAAACATTGTTTACTTATATCATCCAAATGATTCTCCTCTGATATAGTAATTTTCCTGGGTTAGTCTTGCTCAAAATACATTTCTATTCTTTATTAAGACCTTGACATTTGCTCAATAATTCTTTTGACCAGTCAACAAACATTAAAGTGGACCTGTAAGGGTTTCTATAACCAACATTACATGGCGACTATAAACCCTTTCATCTCATTTGACTTGAGTGACAATAATGGCTAGAGCGTTTTCAAGTCTTCTTTGGCATCCATGCGTCCACGCTGTGCTCAAACAACTTTTCATAAATTATTGACTTGAGAGCATACATAGCCTTTCATGCCTTGATTTCAATTTCTCTAAGTTCTAACGTCTTGTGGCCATACCATTTTTCCTATGTTCATTATTTCCTACAAGTTTTTATCCTATAAATGATTCATACGGTGAAAAGAGAAAGATGTTTGAGATAATATTTATATGCGATGATAATGAAATTTTAAATTCAGTGCCTTGATACATGTAGAAGTTGTATGGGTTCCTTAAGGATTGAATATCGTTGATAAGAATACACAGGACCCATGTGAGTTAGGGATGTGTGTGACAATGTTGATTATATTTATGCTGGATTTTGATGATACGCTCAGGTATCTAACAAATTAAATATTTTGAGATCCTTTTAAGGTATTCAGTCAATTATTTATGACTTTAACTAATCATGAGGTACAATCTTAAGGTAAGCAAGATTACTATGAAAAGTGCATGCCGATATTAAGATTTATGTGAGGCATATATATTGAAGATTGAGCCTTGGATAAGAAATTGAGAAATACATATAGTAGAAGTTTGATAATACTGAAAGACTGTGGGTGACAAATTCAGATAACTAGAAGATTATGCACTTCAGGTACTTCGAAAAGCATGGTATGTGAAGAATAAGAGTGATGATTATATGTAGAATCGACTTTCAAAGTGACGTTGATGACATACGTACAATGTGGGTTAAATATGAAATACGTGAAATGATATAAGGACATGAAAAGATTTGTGCGATAAAACGTAAGAGTAATAACATTGGTTTTTTTAAGGGGAGGAGAATATCTTTGGAATGTGGTATGTTAGAATGACATATGGTGTGTAAATAGAATTTCAAGATACGTGTGAATTTCGAGGACGAAATTTCTTTAAAGGGAGGAAGATTTGTAACTACCCAAATTTTGAACTAATAATTTATATAAGATTTATGATTTTACGGGATGTATCGAAATCTTCATGAATTGTAATTATATTTGCAGTCGTTTCTAATGTTCCATTGAGAAATTTAAAAGTCGTTATGAGATTAAAGTCTTTCATATAGGATTGCTGAATTTTTCAGTATTAGTTATTCGGGTTTTCTTAAATTAAGGGACCAAGAAAATATAAATAAGAAACTTTAAGGACTAAACAATAATTAAATAATTACAGGAGAAATCCCTAAGATTTTCTATAAATAGGGGGTGGGGGGTGAGAAGAAAACATGAAAAAAATTCGTAATACCCACAACTCCCTCGTCTCTCTCGTCTTTGAACTGTTTTTGGAGGTGGCTAGCCATCTCTAGATGAGTGGTCAACCTCCACCAAGAGATTGGAAGGGACTACCCGCCCCTCTCTCTGGCCAGCCAGCCGGATGCCCCAAGCCAGTTGGCTGGCTATTCCAAGACAGCAGGCCGAATTTCAGCACCTGCACGCACACTGTTACGAAAAC
>CAVNYN010227364.1:0-26878 GCA_963692815.1 Nyctanthes arbor-tristis
ACATGGTAAATTTTGTTTAATTGTGTGCAGTGTAAAATTGAGCACAGATTAATTTTAATCAAATAGTTGTCAATTTTGTAGGCTTATCACGGAGAAACTAATCAAAATTGAAATTCTAAAAAAGTGTAAGACATGGGAAAAACATCAAATACACAAAAGCGAGAATACGCGATAAAAACGTAAAACATGTCGAGGATAAGAGCAAGAGGCTAGAGCATAGGTGTGACAAAAATATGAATCCTTCAATTTTTAAATGGGTAATTTGCGCAAATGGATCATATCGTTTGCTAGTATTGCGGGAATAGACCCTATCGTTTCTAACTTGGCGATTTCAACCCTAACGTATGCTAATCCTTGCAAAATGGACCTTATTATCTAAATTTATCAATTTTTTTTTTTTTTGAAAAGAAATTTATCAAGTTTTTATGTTTTATATTATGCATACAATCATCAAAATAAAAGATACAAAGACAAAAAACATTAATTCTCGTCAAGTAAACAAGGAAACGAGAAGGCTGCATGCAATGTTGGACCCTTAACCAACATGTGCCACCGGTCGGGCCCCCATTTCTGCCCGGTTTAATTCTATTTTTAAAAGATTAATAATGGTCCATCATCTTATCTTATTTATTTAATGTAGATTTATGTTTACTTTTGTCACAAAAATTAAAAATATTCTTCAAAAAGTAAATTTTTTATTATATTTTTATCCAATGAACATTATTTAAAGAAATACTAACTTATTGTATCTAGACAAATTAATTAAATAATAGTATAGTGCTAATAATAAATAAATAAATAAATAAACGGAAGAGCACACGTCTGATTCAATAGAGAAACAATATCATACAAAAGGCACATTTTCAGTTTATATTTTCGAGTTTAAATGTTGACCCATAAAAAAAAAATATATTATAAAATGCGGTATGAGAAAAAGAATTGACTTATATATAATAAAAAATGAAATAGAGAGAATAATATATTGTATAACTCGCACTTTCAAAAACTTCTCAAAAATTTTATTAAAAAACTTCTGACCCGTAACATGAGTGAATGCACATCAAGCGTATTTTAAATCCAGGTCATATGTCTTTTCAATTCGTATGGCATATATCCATGTATGCCACATGGGTGAAAAACTTTTTAACAAAACTTCCGGGAAGTCTTTCAAAGGAACTCTTAGTGCACATATCCTGAAATAATTCGTTAAATTAATTTGGTCAAAACTTACATTTTTTAAAAAGCAACTATATACACACAATTGATTATTATTATTATTATGTTGGCTCCAATCAATTATCAACTGAGAAGGGTTTTATTTCACATCATCATAATAATAACAACAGCAACAACAACAATAATAATGCTTTTTGTTTAGACAGGAGATAATTCTAGTATTTTTAGCACAAAATATGTCAAGACAACCGGACAAACTTGTTTGAAAATTGGGGTGGGTGGGGATCGTTCCTTATGGCACAAAATAACATGTTTGTTTTAACACAGAAGAAGGCACCCTTCCTTTCTTCAGACCATGAAAATTGAAATAAAAACTATGTACACACAAGACAAAATTAACATAGTCATCACTTGCATATTTCACACAATATTTCACACAATATACAAATATATATTTAAAAAATTAACTCTCCAATGGCGCCAAGAAATAAATTTGAATGCTGATCATTAGGTAGCAACGATGGAGGTACCTGCACGTGCCTGTGATATTCTGTTTGTATAAATGGTCACCAGACGTAGTTGTGTTGCATTTAGCCCCTCCAAGTATGGCAAGAATGCTTTCCCGAGCTTGATATAGATATCCACTAGACACAGAACAACGGTCTGCAAACTCAAGAAAATTCTAATCTAATTCGAAGGCAAAAAGGATCGAGCATAATCAGTAGAAGAAGACACAGAACAATGGTCTGCAAACTCAAGACAATTCTAATCGAATTCGAAGGCAAAAAGGATCGAGCATAATCAGGAGAAGAAAAAGAATATCAAGCATGAAACAAACTCCATAAAGAATTCAAGTGCAAGGCAGCCAACTTCTTCATAACACATTAGACAATAAAATGTTCATTTCATTTCATGTATGTATGCAAATGAATTAAGCAGAAGAATTTTAGGGCCAGATTATCCAGAGTATTTGGGTAACCTTGAGATCTGTGGTAAACAAATTTGAAAGTTGAATCACATGATTCATTTCTTTCCATGCCCTGTATTCTGATTTAGTGTCAGTTAAAGCGATATAGATCATCCTACATGGGTTCCTTCGTCCCAAATAAGAAAGTCTCTGCAACGGCCAAGTATCAGACTCCGAATTGAAAATTTTCCACACCTATGAATATGTATATGCACGGTTTATATCTAATGACTGCATGTAAATTCGTCTCTTAATAATAATAATAATAATTTCAAGTTGAAACTAAGAAAATGATTACCTTGCGAACATCTGCACTTTGGTTCTCAAAAGCATAAAACACTGCTGGTAAAAATGAAGGTAGTTGAGCCATCAGTTCCTCGTGAGAGAGCCGATCCATCAGCTGTAAAAAGAAATGGAAAAACACGAAAATCCACAACATTATTAAAGAAAACAAAAGAGTTTTTTCATTTTTATGAGGAAAAAGAAAGGAAATAATCCACGAGAGTTGTTTCATCTCCAATGCAAGTACACTTAGGAGGATCTACCTTAATCAGACAGTTTACACATGTGATAAGAGTACTCTCATCTTCACTGGCCAGCAAAGGAACAATAACCTGAAATGATTGAAAAACTAATTCGTGCAAGCCTAAGCAGAAAATGACAACTATAAATAATCTTAAAAAATTAATATTGATTCTTAGTGGTACTCACACTTAAGCATCTAAACGGATCGTACTGAGACAAAACTATAGTCAAGCAGTGCTGTACTTCATTTGAAACCTGACTTAAAAGGTCAACAAGGTAAGACATGGAAGACATGGACAAAGAAAATCTAAATGGAAGACCTAGTAAGGATGAATAACTGTAGAATGCAGATCCTCCTAAATTTCAGAAAGAGAACAATTACTTTTGGAACACTGTCCTGTATTGCATGGAGTAGTTTTTCAATTAAAATCTTGATATAATCCTCCATAGCTTCTTTCTGCTAAAAAGAACAGAAGAACTAATAAATATGAAATGAAAGGCTCATGGGGGGAGAAATATGGGAATCAGTGAGCCACGCCTCTAAAACCAGACAACATACCTGATTCTTTAGCATTTCAACAACCAATGATAGAGCCTGTTCACAAATTGATGAATCAGAATCATCCAACACTTCAAGAATGGTTGTCAGAACCCGATTGAAGTACTGCATAAGCCAAAAAACTAATAAATACAAGATATCTCTTTTCTCTTTGTTGACCGGTATTAGATGGTAGCAGCTTAACAGGAAAAACCTAAAGCACTCTTAAAAGAAGGCAAAGGCACTAAAATGTTAAAATAGCAATGGAAATTGATTTATATTTGACAAGTAATAATACCTGGCTCCAAATTGACTGATCATTGGATACAGAAGCCTCAACCAACTGCTGAAGTGCACCACTCCTTTTAGCTGTAGAACTTTCACCATTCTCATTGCAAATCTAACAGAGTAAGAGGAAAACAGAAATAGATATGAAGATAAGACGGGGGAAAGAAAAGGAAAGAAACTTAAAATGATTCTTAATATTATTGTGAAATATATTGGAAGAAGGGAAGGGGGAAAAAGATAGAAATTGTAAATGTCAAAAAAAGAAACCGCGTGGCAAATATTTTCAAGAAAGAACAGCATGCATGGAAATGGACTGCAGAAACTCACAAAATGAAGAATCAGGGGAATGCTTGGCCTTGCTTCAGGAATAGAATCTATCTTCAAAGAAGGAAGTTGAGTGCAATCAAATGTCAGTTCTGGAGAAAGCTCATTATCAACCCAAAAGTCCACAGCAATGGGCGGATGATCACAGCCAACCCCACTTATGTCCGAATGTGGTGTTGAAGAAACATCGTGGCTTTTATGACTTTCCATGGATTCTAAATGGTTAGCCAAAGAACCCATATCGTCAGCTGTCATATCTAAGGCATATTTCTGATTCTTAAAATCAGAAATTAGATTATTAGGCTCGAAACCAGTCTCCTTTATATGATACAATTTTGCCTTAGCTTCATCAGGTTTTGAGTGATTAGTATCAGAGGCATATTTCAGATTCTTAAAATCAGAGGTTAGACTATCAGGTTTCAAACCAGTCTCCTCTGTATGATATGATTTTGCTTTAGCTTCATCCAATTTTAAGTGATTAGTAGAGCTTGAGATGTGGGATGCATCTTGAACTTGAGGAGAATTCCATTCTCTATCATCATCCCTATTGCCAGAAACAGCAGAATTCGTCCCAAACAAATGATTCTTGTTTGATGCTTCAAAAAACCCCTCCTCATAATTACTTCCAATCATATCGGATTGGTCACACGAAGATTTGCTACGTCTCTCTTTCTTGCTCTGCATAAAGTTCATCAAGTCTATTTCTATACGTGGTGTATAGTGCTTTAGAGCTCGTCTCAATGAATTTTGTTCTTCAACAGATAGGCCAAGAATAAAATTCAACACTGCTAGAGAATCGAAATAGTTGTAAACAGAGATGACACTTGTTATAGCTGCTTCTTTCAGTTTCATGTTTTTATCACGGACCAGTGGCTTCAACTTAGCCAGCCACAATTTAAGGATGCCACTGTTAGCAGACCCTTCGGAATTTGATTTGTGCTTCTTAAATGAATTATTTGCAAACTCAATAACAGCCAATTTAGCCTTGGGAGAACGTTGCTCATCCAAGGAACGTAGTAAAGCTGGGAGAAGAGAATCTGTACTGTACGTTTTGCCAACAATTTCCAATGTAGTTGAACATGACTGCCTGACTAATTCCTTTGGATCTATTAACCGTGAGAAAACGTGGGGAAGAATCCTCTCCATGTAACTTTCAAAAGGCTTCCTGCAAGCTGGGATAAGATGTGAAAGAGCCGAAAGAGCTGCTTGTGCAACTTTATGATGGGGATCATCCAAATGCCGGAAAAACTTAATGACTTTCTCAAAACTCTGCAGAATTTCTTGAGTACCTCTTGGGCCTTGCTGCAGAAGGGACTGAACAAAACTAAATGCAGAAACTCGAGCATTCCAGTCTGAGCTAGAACTGAGCCCCTCACTCAATGCCTCATTAAGAGAAGATGGACCATTTGGATAGCTTGATACGTCTACAACAGCCAGCTTACTATCATCAAAACTTCTGTCTACAGGCATTCGCATAGCTACATTATTTCTTAAAAGAGGTCGTTGAAAATTAGGTACATAACCATTCAGAGAATCCCCATGGTTAGCATCCTTGTAAAGCGTGTCCAGCTCTTGCCTTTCAACATGTGAGTTCATATATCGCCTTGCCCCCCTAAAATCAACTTTTCCTCCAACCAAATATCTTTCTTGTTGCTTCTCAGTAGCTCTCTTGGCAGAGTATGAAGAAGGTCCGGTTATCGGTTCACCTCCCATACAGCTGTCGTAAGTCCCTGAATCTTTTGCAGCTTGAATCTGGGCGATGATGTCAGATAAACTCAAGCCTCCATTGTGAATTTCACCTTTAGACCTACCTGACATTGTATCCACCGTAAAAGAATTTGCATGACCATTTGAGGCTGGTAAGGCAACTGATGATGGTTGTTCAACTGCTGCACTCGTGGAAATAGAAAAAAAAAAAAAAAAAAAAAAAAAAAACTTAACCATTCACAAAATATTCAAGAATTTATCTATGAGGCACGTGGTGCTAATATTTCACAATAGAATCAACAAATTCATGAAAATATTAAAAAAAGGGATTCTGTTATGAACGGAAATGATTGTCAGTTGAGACTAGAGAAAATATTAGAAAAGGACATAATTACCTAGGTCCAAACTGGAGGATAGGCTTCTCTCAGATATATCCAAACCTCTCAGCATACTTTCTATAGCAGTGACCTTCTGGTTTGTCGCATGCAGCACACTTTCCAGCCCACGTTCGGTGCCCTTACCTGCAGATTTTGCCTGTGAAAATATTACTCCAGAAGAAAGAGAAGTTCCTGAGGACAAACTTGCACTTTTATGCATTGGAACTATAGCAGAAGTTCCAAATCCAGAGATCTTTGACGGGGCAGTTGTTTGAGAGCTAAGTGACTTATGTGAACTCCTTTCACGATGAGAAGGAGAAGGATGTCTTCTATGGACCCCTCCTTCCTCATCATTTATTACCTATCCAAATAATCCATTCTTAGTTCATAACACCAACAGTTATTAGGAGGATGTAAGTTAGAAGTTGATTAGAATAATATTTACTCTTTGAGCAACGGGATCAAAAGACATCAACAAACGACGAGAACGCTGAGGCCAGGTCTTTGCAAAGATTCTGTAACACATCCTTGCTGTAGATCGGACCTGTTAATTTAAGTTATACAATTAAAACCTGACCCAAAAAAGGGAACATCCATTTCCACTAAAATAATTGAAAGGCAAAAAACTTACATCCACCTGTTTCAAGAAACAAAGAATATACGTATATACCTCACTTATTGCATCTGTCACACAACATCTGATAAGGTCTTCATAGAGGTCAGCAGACCGCTGAATTTCAGGTGCATTAGTCCAGTATTCAAGTATCAGAAGTGCATATTCACAGCACCTAATGCAGTAAAATAAAAAAATAAAGGAGATATTAGAAATATATTTAATGTCTATGTATCATTTTAGAGAAAAGAAGAATTATACCTCGCACGAAGTACTGCACTTCTGTCATTCTTTGAACAGTCAACTATCCGAGGAAGCACACGGGAAACTTTGCAATTGCGTAACATCTAAAAAGGAAATTTTAAAACAAAAAAGAAAGAAAAAGAAAATCATGTTAGTGTATGCAAAATATAGAAGATAAACAAGCTAACTGAGTAAGGCATGCAGCACTACCGTTTTTATGCAGTTATCAGCAGATTCTGCAATTACAAGTACTGTTATGACAACAAGCTTGAAAAGGACCTAACCGTCAAAATAAAGAGTCAGAAGCAAACATAATCTTATAACACAAGTTTAACTAAATATAGGAACTGTTATTACCGGAATATACATCTCTGCACATGCCTCGAAGTCCCCTAAAAGCTCTTTTGATAAGAAGCATAACAAATGGCATGCCTAGCAAAAAAAATGAAAATATGGAAGACCATCAGGATAGTATAGATTTGAGAAAGCAGTTAGGCATTTAAAATGAAAGGAAGGAACATGCAGTTTCAAAATTACGCATTAGTTAACTAAAAATCAAAAGCTTCTGTATGATAAAATATCTAATCTTGAAGTCCATTATCCTTATCAGTTTTATGTTAAAGCTAGGAGATAGTCCATGAAGAGCAACCTCCAGGAAGATTATGGGTGGAAGAAATCGGTGGAAGAATACGCAAAGTGATTAACGTTTTTGCAAATACATAGCTGCAGAAATAAACAGTGCAACGAAGGATAACGCGGATAGAAAAGTTAACAAAGAAAACTTCTCGGGATTGTTGCTTCTGTAATTTCAGAAGTATGAAACTATATTTTATGCAAATGCAAGGTGTGTAATCAACTTGTGTTTTTATGCACCTGCTTCACTATGCTAGATCTCCGATCAGATAGTTGTGAACTCAAAGGACCAACCAATTGCTTAAGAAGACCTCGGAAGCAGGGATAATCAGCTGCTCCTGATAAAATGAAACTAAAATGAAAAATATAATTATGGCTTAAACACAAAATTAATGTCATGAATATGAACTATAATTCTCCATACCATCATGTTCTCCACATCTTTCCTCAGCCGATAGAAAACATTAAAAAAATCTTAGTTTCTACAAAAATCAGCTGGTTGCTAACTCTCAGCGACTTAAATATATGCTCTAGAGTTGGGTACTCGAAAGTCCCCTTTAACAAAAAGTAAACAGACTAATCACTTGAGATGCTCAAGCCCATTATAGTACTTCTCCAGAAATTAAAGGAGGCAGCCCTGCTTCTAGTTGGTGGGGAGCCTTGATACTGAATAAAGGACCTATGTACATTCTATTCATTGAAAAAAGACTCAGAGGGATGTTTTTAAACTACGAAACTCATTGGACCTGTCCACGCAGAGCATACTATTAAGAGATATGCAACAACCAATCTTGAGCAACAAAGCTTAAATTTTAGCAATAAATCTTTATAAAAAAAATCTTAAGTCAGATTCCGATGCACATTAGTCTATCGTTTTCATTTGGACTTCTCTGGTTACACATGAGAGGAGTTTTAAACTATATGGAACATATAAGCAGCAACCTTTCTTCTTTTTACTCTCATAACTGTGATAAATATGTTCTAGCTTTCTTTGTGATTATCTTTATAGGAACACTTCCTAATAAAACATTCAGTTAATAGTTACATCAGTGTAGGGCCAGAAAAACTCATAAAAGATCAAACAAAAGATGCAAGCCTTTAAGATATGGTTTTGAAGTGAAGCAGCTATATGTCATGCAGTGCGGGAATCACCAACCTCCAATAACAAGACCTTCAACTCTCTGCATGGCTGCAATGCGCATAGACCAATCTTTATCTGGCATAAGGGTGGAAGCAATTTTTTCAAACTCTTTCATAAGATCCCTTTCTGAATATACTTTAATCGGCTCAACAGGTTTCTCTGTAATATCGCCATCCGCTAATTACAAAATAACACAAGAAAATAGTCAGCAAAATAGATGCTAAACGTGAATGTTGTAATTCCTAAATGAACTTGTAATGGGAAACAAATTGACTTTTGCATCACCTCCAAAAGATGATAATAGTAAATTGTTTAAAACTCATAACTCATTTAAGGTGTTAAAAACATGTATAAGACAGGGAGATTCCAAGATGGTAAGATAACCAAGGGAGTAAATATTAAGCAATGATTAATAATAAACTAGATATATCTACAGATTTCAAAGATGTCTCTGGCCTTCTGCAGAGATACTAACCTCCACATAGAGAAACCTCGCGAGCTGGGCTTTTGGCCTTAGGAGTGCTCTTCTTTGGAGTAATGCTTGAAGGCTTAGTCTCACAGGTAGGGTAATTGCTCACAGTAACATCAGGAGAGTGAATGTTAGGCTCAATTTTCTCTAATCTGGCATTTATATCTTTTAACTGCAGTCCATCACATAGGAAAGAATCATAAACTCTACGATACATATAAGGTAATCCTCATTTATTATTTTTTGTGTAGTTGGAGGAGTATTCCATATTGCATCCATGGATTATATTGAGTAGATCTGTGATAGGGTTGGATGTATTTTGGTTGGAAGATAAGGCTCATATGTCCCCTTTTAATATATATATATATATATATATATAAAGTAATCCTTCCGTCCCATATATTTAGGCTTGTTTTAGTTTTGACAGAGAATAGTATTAGAAAGATAAATTTTGTAAACTGTGTTCCTAATTTATCCTTTTTTAATGAGAAGTATTTAAATTAATAGTTATATCTAATCATTAAATATAAGCGTATACTAGTAAAGTAACATAAAATAAACTTTTTATTATAGAAACAAGACTGTATATAAATGGGACGGAAGGAGTAAATACCAACTGGATCAGTAAACTAGATTGACAACTTGAAGCCATAATATGTGACATTTGAATCATCCATAGCCACATTGTATTACCAGTGAAGTAGGAAGATGGTGTCTCTGCAATTCATCACTGAACTGAGGCCCAGCTTGCATGTACATCTCCTGAAGTAGAGAGAGACAAGGTAACAACTTATCATCAGGCAAATACAATGAGAAGTACAAGTTGAAAATTTGCTACTTATTCAGTAAGGAACCAATTCCAGTTGCCACTTAAATAAAGATGCAAGAGAAATATAAACTTTACCATCATAATACCGCAAAATAAACAAGTCCAGAATCATGGTCTTTGATGTTCCAAATGCAAATAATATCAAATTCCAAATCATGGTCTATGACTTCTCACGATACAGATAACTTCAAAATTATGTCACACTACAAAGTCAAATTCTTAAGCTCTACAGACTCCAGCAGTCTGATAGAGCCCCAGAAATTTTTTTTTTTTTTTTTTATGGGGGGCGGGTTGGGGATGGAGATCATCACTGAAACGGGAGAGGGGAGGGAAAAAAAAAAAAAGACGAAAGTTGCTACTGGTGAGCTTCTTCAATATCAAAAGGTATCGTCAGTCCTTGTACACTGTGATATAAAGCTTCTGAGAAGAGGGTGAAAGCCATAGGCATTAAATAGTTGAGATTTCTTTTGATCTCCATATGTATTTCTGCAACTTCATAGTGTTCTCAAATTAAGAGCATGTGGGCTTGATTTCACAAATAATCACCAACAAATAGACATAACTTTCCTGTTACCATTTACTAATAGCCACCAGCACCAAAGTAAATGGACAGCAAAGAAGAAAAACAAAAATTTATTCTGACAAAAAATATGCAATAGTAACCTCGATACAGGAAATAGCAGCTTCCCTTACACCAGGATGTGGATCATCCATCATCAGCAAAATCTGATAACCAAGAAGGCAAAATGTAAGGTTCTGAGTCTTTGTTTCCCCTTCTATTTAAATATAATGCATTCGATTCATTCTGTAAAATACAATCAACACACAGGTGGAAGAATAGCTCGTTGAAGAGGTAGCTCAGTGGATGCAAATAAAGTAATTGCTGAGGTGACTGTACGTGCAAACTCTTCTCGAACTCGCCAGCTTTTGTGTGTCCAAGCATATGATCCTGCTCTTTCAACAATGATGGTAGGTGAAGAAACCTGTACCAAAATTAGTTATGAACACAAGTAATTTGTACTTGTGCTCGTGAATCAGGGAGAATTTGTGTGAAATTCATGCAGGACTGCAGGAGAAATATCCTATCTTTTTTTTCAAGCTTTAAAAGGATAATAATTATGAGAACAATTCACATCGTAGAAAGATCTTAAAATTGACAAGAGAAATGAACTGTGAAGAACAACAGTAGAGTCAGGCTCCTTATCAACTGCAAAGTTTCATATAAATGATAAACTTTCTCCTTTCTAGATATCATTGCAAAAGCACTGACACCAGTAATCTCTACAAAAGGAAATATTCAACAATTTCTTAAACCAGTGAATGGTGGGATCCCAAACAGAGAATGCTTTGCATGTATATTGGCAAAATGAAAGGGACTACACCAAAGAGGTGTTAGATTCTCATTCTTCTTTTCTCATTATTAATCTTACTTACCAATTACCATACAACTACTTAATTATAACCACAAATTTCATATGGTCACTAAATCTCCACCACTCATTATAACTTGCTCATTTAATGAGAACCAAACATCTAACACCCCTTAAATTTTCTGAAGGTAATTGAGGGATGTGTCTTGATGTCAGAATATACTAAACCCAAATTTTAATTCAGGGTGCTCAAGTTCTTTGATTATTCTTGGAATTTAAAATTATGTATAGTTAATGGTAGTTTGGAAGCCTGCAGCTGTAAAGTCTATACAGCTAAGCTGTAGTTTGAGTTACAGAGTTGGACGGAAATAACATAATTCTGCATCTGGGTGATGGGAGTCAAGAAGCAGAATATGAAGAATACATGTAACTAAAACTTGATATGATATGAACTCTTGTCGAACTGTATTAATCTAATCCTATATCCTTACTGCCAAAAACTAATGAGACCTCAAGAATACAGCTTCCAAAATTTCACAAGAAGTTACTTACTGAAACCAGCTTAAAAGTAGCTGCTAAGAACATTTACGCCAATAGCACCATTCATTATCATATCTCGATCAACTTACAATCATGAAAAAGGAAAACTGCTAATCTGGCCAGCCAGCCAGGAATCTGGCAAGCCAGCCAGGAGGATTGATCTCAAACACCCATCTTATAGAACGTAGCAAGGGGAGGAAAGGCTCGAAACTACTAATTTTGACAATGAACAGGAAGTTACGATTCATGAACACGTTGTATTTGCGAATCAATTTTACTTTTAAATAAAAATTGGTAGAACCAATTACATCACATATTTCGTGGGACTCACGTACTACACAACTATTCAACTCCGCTACTTCTCTGTTTTCTCATTAAAATTAGTTTGCAAATGAAAATGCATGATCATTAATTATATATTTAGGGGGAAAAATGGGGATTATGCAATTGCATGCGATACCTGCATAAGAGTCAGCAAAAGCCGCCTTGCAGCATCCCTAACAGGCTGTTTGGCATCCCCCAACCTCTCAACCACGGCAGGTACCACCGCATTAAAGTGGAGCTTCAAGTGTTCACCCGACAGAACGGCGACAGAGGCGAGCGCCTGCAGGGCACCCTGTGAAACGCGAAAATTGCCGTCCTTCAAGAGATCCAAGCACACGTCGATAAGTGACGTCACCTCGGATGACGTCAAACTCTTCCGCGAAGCTTCCAGAAGTTGGTGCAGCCTCTCCACTCCCGCCATTCTCTCCTTGGTATCCTTCTTACGCGTCAACTCCAATGCCTCCTCCATGGCGACGGCGACGGTAGGATCCCTTCCGGAGCCGATTCTGGTCGGATCTCCGAGGTGTATGGAATATATGAGAAACGTAAACGTACTAAAAAATTATGATCGGAGGCTGGGTTTTGTGCTTCTTCTACACTTAATAACCAAGAAAGAAAATTGCGGGAGACTACGACCGTTGGAGAAATGATATTTTTAATAATATCTTCAAAATGTGGGGATTTCTTAAAAGAATGATTTAGAAATGGAATATGTAAAAATAGTCACTCTTTACTTTTCTTATAGAGGATGTATGAAAATAAAAGTTAGGTCAAGAATCGTGTCATTGTAACATGTAATTAGGTTCCTCACACTTCGGTCAAGAATTCGATTTTTCTTTCCTATACTTCCCTTTAATATATCTCATTAAAGAATAATGTTATTTAGATAAACTGTTTAAAAATAAATAAATAAAATAAAGTTTGAAAGTAATAATATCTAATGGTTCATACATGAGATTGAATAACGTATGATTATCTAGTTATCAACCTCAATATTTTGTTATCTTATTGTGAATTAACATATCTATATCTATCTATATATATAATAAAAGATAGGGTGGCTAGTTTCTTTTTTCCCACCTATTACTGGGCATATTAAGAAAACTAGTGATGTCACTGATGACATCACTTACTAATATATTTTTTAAATTTTTTTAATTGTTTTTTTGAGGCCTTAGATCTCACTGCGATTCTCATTTATCTCACACTATTTACTTTCCTTATCTTCTATTAATTTTCCAAACCAATATATTGATATCGATTGCTATCTTTCTTTCCAAAAGAATTCACGCATAGTTGGAATATATGTCTACGAAAATTATGGAATTGAATCTTGTTATTTCGGGACCCAAATTTTGATTTCTTTCATGGCTTGAATTGCGTCCAAATTCAGAGTTCTTATATTTCTACGTTTTTTGTCCCTAACATTTAGAAATTGGCATTTTTACAATTAATTTAATCTTTTTGGCGCTATCTATCCTATTGGACTAAAATGGACTATAATACCGTCTAACTTCAATTAACATAAAAAGCAATAAAAACAAACAAATAAGCTTATTAATTTTAACAATAACACTCATATGGATTCTTTTATATGTCTTATATGATTGTAAGTGTGCACATCATGCGGATACATAAGTCACATGATGTGGGTACACAAGTCACATAATATGCATACATGGGAAATGTATGTGCCATAAGAGCACTTATATGGGTGGGAAAAGTTTTTATTGATATTATTTTTTTTTTTTTTGCTTTGATTTTTATTTTATTCGATTTTTTTTAAAAAGCAACCCATTCATGTTATTATTTTATTTTTATTTATTTTTAATCTATTATAGTTTTTAGTTAGCAATAAAAGGATATATAGTCATTTTCATTTTAAAATGGTAGATAGCGCTAAAATGGTGACAATTGAGGGTAAAAAAAATCAATTTGTAAATGTTAGGGATGAAAAACGAGAAATACAAAAGGTTGGGGGTAGATGGTGTTAATTAGTCTTTTATATTTTATATTCCTATCTTGTAGGAGGTCATTTGTAGACGTCCTCATTGGTAAATTGTTACCACGTTTAATTTTTATGTAAGTTGATAGTGACTAACTACTCAAATTTTTATATTATTACTGTCTTCTCACTGTGCAACGCACGGGTGAGAATTCTAGTATTATATTAAACTGAACGTGAATAACACTTGATCATGAAAACTTGGCAAGTGTCAGGTTACACATGATATATTCATATAAAAATTAAAATGCCTTGATTTTCTTTGACAACATTACAAAATTAGAAGTGCTTAAAGATTTTTTTTTAGTGTCTATTTTCCATTGTGTGCTTTTTTTTTTTTTTTGGGGTGACTTGACGCGTATAAATATACTTTTTTACCATTAAAATTTTGAAGTTGGACATTTTATGGACAAAAGTCACATTTGAACACACCAAATTACCCATCAAGTAAGAAAGTAAGGCAAAAACACATTTTCTTTTCTTCATTGAGAGTTGAAGAAGTGAATTTGGTCATATATTTATACATGAATTTTTTATAGCTGCTAAACATTTTTATTACTTTGAACATTCTTGATCTTTCTAACTTATAAAAATTTTGTCACAAGAAATTTTATTGTATTTTCTCTAAACATTTTATTTATTTGTATATATATCTTGTTTCTTAACGACGATTACTATTCAAAAAATTTCAATTATATGTTTTAAAATCATAAGAAATTATGTAATTTTATTTTTGTAGAATATACTTATTAAAGATTACAATGGCTTTCACACCGAAATTTTTAGAAGAAAATTATTGTTAAATATAAGATATGATAATCAACAAAAGATTATGGATAAAAATATGACAAAAAATAATTAATGACTTAATCTAAAACTTGAAAAGATGTATATATAATTAATGCGTAGTGTGTTTAGTATATGATGCCAATGTTACCCTTCATTTATTTATAAACAAAATGTCAATTAAATTAGAGATCGATCTCTATTCTAAAGAAATACCATTATTGCTAATCAACAAATTATAATAAATCCGTAAATCATACATCATCTGCCTCAAAAAAAATATTATAATAAATTTATGCGTACGTAATAATTAGTATCAGAACTACACAAGTAAATGAAAGAATATATTGTATTTCAAAATTTACTTATTTATCTTTAGATATTAATGCTTTTTAGCCTATCAACACACGCTTTTAACCTCCCCCCACCCCAAAAAAAAGCCACTCCCAAAAAAAAGGGGAAAAAAAGGGGGATTCTGAATCAAGCACACCCGCTTAACTGTCCTAAAAAGTACTCCACTCCACTTTGTTACATTAAAATAAAATGAGTGTTGTTTTGTGTATTACATTTTATTAAAATGTGTTTTTTTTTCTATTTTTTGAAAACAGAATTTGGTTAAACTACCTTCATTTGCCATACAATTTTCAATCATAACTTTATGTTAAATTGAATTTGAAATTTAACAGCCTATTTCCTTTTTAAAAACTGGAATAGATTAAAATAAAGTAAGATACCAACTATGTTCGTTAAAAAAAATACCACCTATATATATATTATATAATACTCATCTTTATTCATTAATTAATTAAAGATATTGTTAAAAACAAAATATTGAATGTGTGCGAACATCATGATCAATAACATTACCTAACGTAAGAAATCAACAAAAGCTCATGATCGATATTGCGTTAGAGTCGAGTTAATACACATAATAATTAACTTTAGGCAACAATGATGGATAAAGGCCCGCCAACAACAACAAAATGGATAATAAAGTTTACCAAACTTTTTAATTATCAACTTTAGGATGAGGAGTCAATCAAATGAATCATAATATCATGTTTGTTAAATATGAGAATCAAACTCACAATGGCATCATTAAAAAACAATTAAATGACAAATTAACTTATTGACAAAGCTAAGCTAACAACCCCGTTTTTAAAGGATAAGCAATACAAAATGTGGTCATTAAGCACCAAGACCAAGAAATCTTGTTAATTACGATGGGATTGTCAGTAGCTAAAGGTCGCATACTAACTAGTCAAGTCATGAATATTGTGGCAATACAAGGGTATTTATTTATTTATTTTGGGCAATGCAAGTTTTTAATGTACAAGAAAGTGAGCAAACACTTACGGACATTCTCTGTTGCTGATGCCTATGTTTTGGTTGGTACACGCCATCTCCAACGGAATTCTTCCGTTAGTGTTATCCGTAAGTAATACCCCCGTCAGTAATTTTTCTAACGCAATGATTTCCGTTGGAAATTTATTAACGGATTAGCAACACCATCACATGTTGTTGGTAATTACTAACGACCCTTGAACAAGGCATGCATGAGCAACAATATCACTAACACCATCGTTTGTTGCTGATTTACTAACGGAAATTTTTCAGATCGGAAGAGCACACGTCTGACGTTAGAAGCTCGTTGGAAACTTGAAAATTTGTAAGCCCCTTTTTGCTTTTCTAATTCCGTTGGTAAGTACGAATTTATTTCCGACAGAACTAGTTTGTTGGTAAACTTAACAAAACATTCAGTAACAAAATAATCGGTAACATATTAATATTTCTTCCATTTTACATATGATATGAAAATGCCTAAAAGCAAAATTGCAACTGAAATTAATTTCATTGATTGACATGATCTTGCCAATACAAAAGTTTCTACCCTTCAAATACATTCAATAGGACATCTCTATACGAACTATGGCACAAAAGTTATAAACATAACATAGTTTGCTTGCAATACAATACCCCAAGGGTAGTTCCTCAGTGTTATAGACAAAATATACCAACCATGATTAGCAATTTAGTACTTTACATTATGTCTTGGAGAGAGCACCTTTTCCATTGAGCATTCTAATCACCATTCGTTCAAATTCAATATGCTTCCTTTCTTCTTCAAGCCTTCCCTCTTCCATTTGTTGCTCAAACTCTTTTTGCCTTCGATCTTCCTTCAACCTTCCTTCTTCAATTTGTCTTTGCATATCTTCTTTTTCCTTTTTTAGTTCTTTGACTTTATGTGACAACACTTGTCCATGGCATCAACTTCATTAAAACGGGTGGAAAAGAATGAAAACTGATTAAAAAAAAAAATCATAAGCTAACCACTGAGGAATGCATTTAAACTTCTCATAACTTAATATCTTAATTTGTCTTTTCCAGACAAAGCCAACTAAATTGGTTATTGATTTCCAGCCTAAGAAAAATGTCCTCCAATAACCAAGTCCAGTAAAGATTCTTTTGAATGCTCGAAAAACACAAAGTGATAGGTAAGAGAATAATATTAGTAAAAAATTAATTACTATACCAGAAAGATTTAACTAGATATCCACTACAATATGAACTAGTTGCACATAAGCCGTAAGCATGTATAGTGTAAGTTATCTTACAGATACTTCTTGTGCCTTATTATCCACGAAATCTCCTTTCTCCTTGTTCCTCTTGTGCACACATTTAAATAGGTCTGAAGCAGATGGACCATTTCCAGTTTCGTCATACTGTAGTTTAACCAACAGAATGAAAATCTCTTAGAAGGATAGAATGTCCCAGAGTCAAGTAAACAAATCAACAAGGAAGAAATATTTGAATACTAAAGAAGGCAGATCATATTGGAAGAAGACAATATAAAATATAACTACCAAATTCAGAAAACAAAGAAATTTTCTGCTATATAGTCTATAACAAAGGCAAGAATACAAAGACTAAAAGAGTACATAGGACAAAAAAGTACATTTCAAAAGGCAAGAATCTACTTTCTACACTATAGAAAACCATAGAAACTGGGCATAGTTTCTACTATCTATAAACTACAATCTAGTTTCTATATCATAGAATCAATTTTTTCTTTTTTTTTTTTTTTTAAACTTCATATTTTATTCATATCGAAAAGGAAGGTACAGCTGAGAGAGAGGGGGATGAATTCAACCCTTCTCCAAACTGAACAAAGACTGAAAAAAGAATAGGGAAATAAAAACAGACCATTACAAGAAAAAAAACTGAAAAAAGCAGCATCCAAACAGCTCAAAGCTTCAAAAACTGCAGTAGAGCATGATGATCTGCCAACCACGAAAACAAAAAAGCCACTGCCTCCAGAGAACCCCAATCAAGAGGTGTCAAGGACGTCTTCATGAATTCCAAAAACCACCAGTTAGTTTCCAATATCTGTAAGCTAGAATCTATTTTCTAGTTTCTATAAGCTAGAATCAGTTTATTTGCAGTAAAAATTAGATTCTAGCTTACAAAAACTAGATTCTAGTAGAAACTAAATTATTCTGGCTTATGAAACTATAATCTAATTTCTACAATACTAGATCCTAGAAAAAGCAAACACTGAGACGTCTAATATATACTTTTCCTATCCCTCCCTAAATTCAGAATCTCAACTAATGAAACAAGAAACACCAAATGACAATATCAAAAGAAAAATTCTGTATTTGTACACCTACATATTCCTGCAGTTTCATGATAGGCAAATGTTAATATATTAGTGAATTAACCAACAACATAGAATTAAATGCTAAAGAAGGGAATGGACTCTGCAAAGTTTCAAATAAATATGAAATCAGAAAGCATGTACATATAGTAATGAATGAAAAATTCTACAAACCAACAAATATCCCACTTTATACCAGAAAACATTATTCAAACAAAGGAATTTGTCGAAACACATATTAAACGTGAACAAAAGGAAGTGCATATATATATATATATATATATAGGATATATGTACATTTATTCTCACATACCTACATTTATTCTCACATACCATTTTTTTAGCGTGTGCGGCAAATGGTATTGAACCTCCAGTATGCTTAGACATAGATCCTGATTTCGGATTGCATCGGTTCTTCTTGCCATTTTCTGATTTTTGCAACCATTTTTCATTATTCCAATGTTGTCTATTAGCTCATTCCAGTGCTCAGGACTTAGCCATCAAACAATTTGGATTTCTTCAATATGCCACTCTTGGAAGGCCAATCCTCTCCTCCCAACAATGGATTGAATATATACTACTGAAATTTATTCTTTTCCTTCTAGCATTTTGTATTTCACTTTGACAGTCAATATTTCTTGACTGAAATAGTTCCAAATAAGTAATCATATTCATCTAGGATCAAATTACAAGAGCATAGCACCAAAAAAAAAAAAAAATACACAGAGAGAGAGAGAGAGTATAAGTACAGGAAACATATGCACTGGAGCACCAAGAAAGGACTTTAATTCTTGTAATAACTCATTGCAACCAGGTCTTTTAAACTGATGAACCAGATTTACAGAATATTGAAATCTGACAATGATCCTCTACTAAAAAATAATAATAACAATAATATGAACAATTTAAATGGGAAGCCCTAAATCATTGAAATCAGATTAAAAATTTTGGAAAATAAGAAACTGGAAAAGGAATGGCGTACTAACCTGGTGGTTGACAGATTGGAGAAGAGGGGTGGCAAAGATGGAAGAACAATGTTGTATTAAACTGTAATTCAAATCATACTTAAACTAAACCTTTTGTCTAATTCCAGATTATATTAATTGCATCAAAATTTACATGCTTCAAGTAGCGCTAGCAATTTTTCATTTCCAACTTCTAAATAAGCTGAATAGATGCATAAAAGTTTAACCTATCAATCATGACCATTGAAGATGTGAAGAACATTGCACATAACTTTAGCAAGAAAATACCTTTTAATATACAAACGAACAAAGCAACCCAGCCAATTGAAATAAAAAAATATTAAAACCCAGAAAAACACAAACCATATTTCCTGTTAATTCTGATATCTAATGCCAATTGACAGAGCATCAATTATGGTTCTTTTAAACTAACAACTCATTTTTCATGTCCCCAGTTCCTTCCCCCTTCCTTTTTCCAAAATGCCTACAGCTTATGTCTCTAAACAAATGTTTTAGTACAACAATACGGACCTTGTTCTTGACAATCTCTAAGATCTGGGTTATCAACATTTCAAGTAGTAAATGCTGTTTAAATTTCATCTTTTGACAATCATAAACTCCCAACACTTGGCTAACATAAAGAAGTAGAAGAGGGCAAGTACTAAAAGCATGAGAAACATCATATGAATCCAACGGGGAAACCATGAAACTATTTCTTAGATATTGATTATTGTAATTAATAAAAATTCACAAAACAGCAAGTGCTAAAAGCATGAGAAACAGCACATTCAGCAAGTACTGAAATTACTCATTCTAGCTACAAGAGGAAAGCTAAAGAACAGAGTTAATGTATTAACCAAAACCAGGCGGAATGGAAACAAGGCACAAAGGGTGAAGGTAAGAAATTTTAGGCAGCTACTAAAACAGATATATAAAAACCTGAAGATTGGAGAAAAATCCACAGCCCCTAAACCACCGGAGTTCTTTCAATCGGAACCTTAAGTCGAAAAACCAGACATAGCCAACTGAAGATGAAGAACCTCCAGAAATCTTCGCTTTCAAGTTTAAATTTTTGATCAAAAAGAATAAAAAGGATGGACGATTCAAGAAACAACAGAGAGAGATGCGAATTGCACGACGCAAGGTTCAGGAAAATTTTCAATTTTCATGATTTGATTTTGGCGGGACATTGGGTTCGTGCAGGGAAAGAGGGAGTTCTTGATGTTTTGTTTTGTCTTTGTTTCAATTTTCTATGAATTTGGAACGTGTGAAACTGAAAATTTTTTGTGCGGAAACTGAAAATTTTTTTGTGGCCGTACCAAATACAACTTGTACACCTTTGAAAACTTTTAGTTGGTAATTATATTGTTATTTTATATATCATTGCCAACCAAAAAATGTGTTGGGAAATTTATAATTAGTTTTATATTTGATTTTATTAATTGATTCCAACGGATTTTCAACGGAATAATACAAACGCAATTTTTTTTGTAAGTGATCTGTCGGTAAGTTAAATATTTTACATACAAACTTATTTAATAATAATATATTCAAGATCTGTTGGTAATCAGTTGATAATCTGTTAGAAGTATCAACGGAAAACGAGACGTTGGTAGTTTCCTGCTAGTGTTGACACATTTTCTAGTAGTATATAGAATGCAAAGAATTTAACTCTTTCAATCAAAAAGGAATTCACAGATAAGTTTTGATACTAATGAAAGGGTAGAGACATCCAAACCACCTCCCCCGGGAGCTTAAGATGGAGACCTGAAAAAACCCATCAACCTTGTAACTTTTTTAAAAAATTAAAAATAAAAAATCATATATAAGTCTCAAATTTGTAAAAATCATATATAACTTTTTGTGTGAATCTTTCTTGTGATCTTGATATAACTAATATTCACCCAACCCCAACCGCCCAAGGGAAAAAGAATAAACTCTAATAGTAGATTGAAAATTATCTAGTGTCAGTTGTTAGTACTTTATAATGTCAACAACCAGGTGGTTGTTATATGTAAAAATGACTAACTAAAAAAAATTATGATAATTACCCATTTTGTGATTCGAACAAGTGGCAAGTGGCACAGTTGTTAGATACTCATATTTGAATTGCACCTACCCCTCCCCCATATATGCTCCCTCCCCTCTCCTATGCCCCCTTATATCCCCCACCCCCCACCAAACCAAAAAAAAAAAAAGGGGCAAAATGGGGAGAAAAAAGGGGTTATCTACCCCCGTTGGTGGTTTTAAATTGTGGAGCTCACAAGATCCGAGTCTACATCAGCGACTGGCACCATAATAGTGCCTGTATAGCTGTTACTAGTAAGAAATTAATCCAAAATTCACATGCCCATTTACGTATTTTCTTGTATTCATCAATTTATATACCAATCCATAAAATACCATCGGAAATGCTCAAAACCTTACATCCTCCTTGACAATAGTGAAGGAATATTCAATGTTATCATTTTATTCCTGCCTTAACATTGTTCAGTTAGAATTCTATGATTTCAGGTACTACGTTCTATTATTGGGTTTCTTCTTGATCATGCCTTTCATCAGTGACATCTGCTTAAGACACCATTCTAGCATTACCTGATTCTAAGAGAATTTCTAATATGGAGTTTCTATTAGCGATTAGAGATTACAGGACCTTTTTTTTTTTTTTTTTTATACACAGGGTAAGCACATCAAGTAAAATTAAACAATTCTACAGAAATGTGACTCTTGTGACTATCATTGATTTAAAACTGATGTAATGCGTTGAAAAATAACATCTTATCGTATATCATTTTGTTATAATTTTTGCCTTTTTCTTCAGATAGCAAAACTCAACAAAATTCCTCACTCTCTTCATTCCATTTTCTCTTCCTTTTTCTCCCCCTCTCTCTTTCTCATTAAGCCAAAACAGAAGCCTCTCTGTATATATTGGAGATGCTCTAATTGTTGCAATAAGATAGTTATCTTTACCTTCTTAAAAAAAATGGCGTAAATATATAATTTTTTTTATATATCATCAGTGAAAGAGACTTAACATAACTGTAAATAATGAAGTATAGTAGTAAGATAAACATGAATCAAACCGGCAATAAATATATATGTATATATATATATATATATATATATATATAGCCTATGGTAGCAAAGTCTTTTTTTTCTCATCAAATTTGAATTTGGTCAAATATAATCATATTTGCATATCTTATGAGACCCACTATAGTGCACAAATCTCTACCATCCAACTCCACTCACACTCTCTTATTTCAACACAAAATGAGAAAAAATTAGTTCACTATATGTAGGGAGTTTTGGAAAGCGAATTTGAAACCCTAACGATCCCATTGTTTTGGCCAACACTTGACTTCGGGTTTCCCTTCAATCTTCCTGGCTTAGCATCCTACCAGATTTTCAAGCTAAGTTCGTCTCGAAAGACTGCATCCTCCAATTGAGTAATCCGATTCATCATGTATGTCCCTCTTTGATTGCAGCCTCAGTGATCTTAACTTGAGGCTCCCAATGGAAGGCTTTCTCCATGTATTATGGGGGAAAATGATATAAAATCAGACGTCTAGCGTCATAGTAGCGTTATATGCCTACATGGCGACACCATATTATTATTACTTTTTTTTTTATATAAACCATATTATATTGTTGGACCAAAAATTTTATACCAAAAAGATAAAAGTGATAGTTCACGTGGCAAAAAAACACCCCCTCTTGCTTTAGAGTCTATATATATCTATCCCCAAAACTCCTTCAATTGTATAAAAAGATGTTTATACCAAAACATAAATTAAAAGAGAAAAAAGAAAAAGGTTATGATCTTGTCCCCAAACCAATTCTTCGTAAATTAAACTAATAATAATAATAATAATAATAATAATAATAATAATAATAATAATAATAATAATACTAATACTAATAATAATAATTCTACCCTATTTTCTTGGAGTATTTCCAATTGGTCAACAATTAACTGCAATACTACTGCAGATAATTACTAAGATACCCTTTTTCCTCTCCAATATTGGATTCATCCAAAGCATGCATTTTCATTTTCTTGAATTCAATTCCAATGGGCGCAGACGAGAAGAAGAAGAAGAAAACCAAAGTCGACAAGGTTAGGAATAAAGGAATGAAACAATATAATATTGAATTATATGTTCCGACATAGAATGACCAATATTAACTTTTCTTGTCGTTAACGTACAGGTTGTGGTCGCAGAATTCCAAGTTTCCATCCATTGTAATGCATGTGAAAGAAGCATCGCCAAAGCCATATCAAAAATCAAAGGTTATATATATATATATATATATATATATAGATATATAGACACACATATATATATTCATTTATTTATTTAATTTCCCTTCCATCTATGTGTACCAATGATTCATGCAAACGAAGTAGCAAACCCTAGAATTTATTATTTTTTTTACGTGAAATTTTTGAACAGGTGTCGAAACGTTTACTACTGACATGAGAAATCACAAAGTGGTGGTAACAGGCAAGATCAATCCCCAGAAAGTTATGAAGAAAGTGAAAAAGAAGACGGGGAAAAAAGTGGAATTAATTGTTGATAATAATAATAACAATGGCAAATTAGAAGAGGAGAAAGAAAGGGTTTCGGCACTTGAAGACAATGAGAAATTAGTAAATAATTCTTTGATTTATTTTGATGGTTATTGTGATCAGGATACTACAGAACATTACATGATGTTTAGTGATGAGAATGCAAATGCATGTTCAATAATGTAAATAAATATTTTCACATTCAAAATTACATTTATGTAGAAAAATACTAGAGTCACTCAATCGAATTAGGGGTTAAAAAAATAATAATTCAAAGAAAAAGTAACTCATCTGTTGCTGGTATTGATTTTATTTAGAAATATAAGGTTTATTGTGTCGTTCATATTGTCGTTACAAATCATAATTCTTCGACAATCCTTGCTGTTGTTAGTTGATCCATTATGTGTTAGGCCCACTTGGTAGGTCTGGCCGATTTCCAGTTTGAGTCCCTCCTTTGTGCTGTATCTCAGCCGCTGATCGTGGATTAATTAAATTTGTCTGTCCATTCATGCGTATATATTGGCCATTGCTGGTTCATTTTAAGGTTAACCTCTGCCCCTTTTCCTTACCTCCGTCTCTGTCTTCTCTCTGTGATATTTACTAGGGTTTTCTGTGTGTATAGTTCCCTTGTCTTCTTGAGAGCAAATCTTGTAGTGAGGTGGTGTTGTAATCCTTTGTAGGTTAAGATAGAGGGTCTGTAATAAGGGGATAATTTTGAACTTGAATGCTTTGTGGTGGTTGCTTAGTGGATAGAGGTTCTCTGCCTTGGTGGAGCCTCGACTGGAGACGTAGCCTTTGTGGTGAACTCCGGACCTCTCTAACGAGATCGGAAGAGGTCGTGTAGGGAAAGAGTGTAGGCAATGGTGTAGATCTCGGTGGTAACTACGAGAATTGATTCAGCAAACCGTAGGGGTTAGGAACTGGGTTTTAACTTCTATTCCTAGAACGATGTTCAACAAATGGTATGAGAGCACTCAAGCTCTGGTGGGGTTGCTCTTCGTTTGTGATCTGTGACTGCTATTGAAACCATAACCGAGTCACTGACTCGGCCCTGTCAGTTGATATGGTTTTTCAGTAATTGCACATATCTACTGTAACACCCCGTAAAAATTTTAAGGCAAGTTTCTATTCAATTGAATGATGAAAATTGAAATATGACCATAGGATTGTACTTGAATGGTTACAAGACTATCAATAATTTCAATATAACAATGAGATTGCATTGAGTTGAAAGATTGTTGCTCAAATGAGTGTCAAAAATTAGAACATGATCATTGGTAATATGGTCGATATTTGGACAATGGATTGGAATGAGAAAATAATTGTTGACATTGTATTAATAATGATTGACCGTACAAGGTTACTATATTGAATAACGATGATAATTTGTATTGATACGTCACAAGACTCAAAAAATTGTCGCTCAAAGATAAGGATGTGGGCATTGATTAGTATGACATGAATTGAAAGCACCGAATTGTAAACCTTACTAAGTTGAAGGCCTCGAATAACATAGATTAAAGTATTATGACTTAATTATAAGACTACTTAAAGAATAACGGCTGCCCGAGCAAATTGCCGCCAAGTGTACGGTAGCATATTGCGCCACGTGTCAGGATTTGATTGGCGGAACTCAAATTTTATTAAAACTAGCTAATTTTCAACTATTATAAAAGGATTATTAGCCCTCAATCTTCCCAAAGACCCCCCAAACCATCCCGTTTCTCTCCTAAATCCTAAAATTCGTCCAACGTGACCAAGGGAAGGAGAAAACCAATAAAAGATCACCAAAACACTTATTTACCATTTGAAAAGGTCCCTTACCATATATGGAAGGATTATAGCTTGAAAAATAGCTTTAATCAAGGTTTTAATGACGTTTTTCTACTTGAGATTATTCGAAGAAGATTTGAGGTGAGTAGCTATCACTTTGATTTCCTTTTTAACCTTGATGATGTTTTGAAATGCTAAGCATGTATTTGATTAAAGTAATATATATGGATTCTGGATTCTGATGCATTGAAAAGAAAAGATTGATATATTACATTTTGAATCACTAGTTAGATCTACCCGTTCTGTATCTATTCTACTCTGCTCTGTTGCCACACTAGGAGCTATCTAATGATACCGAGATGGGCGACGATTAGTGTGGTATCTGCTCTGTATTTGTATTAATCTATCTGGAATTCCGGTAGGGGTCAACTGGGATTCAAATGTGGATCCACTTATGATTGAATTGATATGATTCTGGAGCGCACCACGGGTAGTAGTTTAACTAGTGATAGGGCTCATCTGTGCATTGAAAAGTTTTGTGACGTGTGCTCTTCCGATCTTGGAAAATAAATCTTTCATATAAAAAGGTAAATCAAAGGGTTTTTGTTACTCACTGAGTACTTTGTACTCATTCCCTTCTTTACTATAATTTTTGTAGATGATTGAAGCTATAACATCTGAAAAACAAGGCAAGCCAGGAGTTGGATCGTGCTCGTGAAATGGAGTAGAGTTGTGTATGTAGTATAAATCTGCCTTTGAAGTTACTATAAATTTAATAGTTTCGTGCCCACATCTATAGTATATATATTTTATATCTTATAAAATATAAGAAATTAGTGAGTTATAATCTTTATATTGATTTGAACTCTACTTTTCCTGTAAAAGTTCTTTATTGATTTGGCATACTTTAGTAATCAATGAAATATATTTACTAATACAATTTCTTGTGTTTTTATACTTCTTGAAAAACCTAGCTTTAATGTTTTCTTTAAAAGTTTAACGATTTGTTAACTTATATAATTAGCTTTGTATATTAAACCCTGTAAGACAAGAT